>ML777075.1:299006-320471 GCA_009831015.1 Picea engelmannii | reverse complement strand
CCCACTTTTAAGTTGTGGACCACATTCCTAGGTAAAAGTTTAAAAACCCATAGGAACCACTTGTCCAAGGTACAAATCTTCATTAAAATTCAACACCCTCTACAAAGGCACCCATAAGTGAGACACTGCATCCCCTTGCATGTCATGAACCCCATGCCCAAAATTATTCCCCTCATCCATAACACATCATCCACATGACTTAGAAGGAGGTCCCCTCGGGAAACACCCCTAAACTTGAGCGACGATTCACCCAATAGGATGTTTTGTCAACCCTCCCATACTCAAACATGGTAAATTGCATAGGGTCTTTGAGCATTAGTTTATTTTGATGAGGTGGTTTGGATGTACTTGCTTAGATGGCTCTTTTATTGATTTGATTTACTCATCATGATGCTTTGACTTGAGATCCTTAGAGGGCATATCCATTTGTCTTTGCAGGACCTAGCGGGTGGACAGTTGTAGAGGAACAAGCCTAGCTTGGGCTTCCATGGGGCTTGAATCCCACGGGTTGGATACCAAGGCCCACATGCCGGATGAAGAAGTCTTGCCTTTGGAGACCTAGAAGACACCTTGGATGACCTCACCATGCCCTCACAAGTCAAACAACTTGCTTTGGAAACCAAAAATGTCACCTTAAGGGGCTTGACGTCATGCTTGAGAGGGTTTTGAGTGGTGATGAGGACACATGGCACGTTTTGGAGGAAGGAGGCTTTGGACCATGAGGAAAAAGCAAGGATTGAGGACATATGGCCTTTGGAGGCCTAGTGCACCCATCTCCAAGCCCAACAACTTAGCCTAAGTGCCAAAATGTGGCCTCAAAAGAGGTTGACATCATCGCTTTATGGTTTTCCTTGTGCAATTTCTAATTTTAGTTGAATGAAATAATATTATCTTTGTAAAGGGGTAAGATAAGGGTTGTTGGCCCCTTGTCTTATGTTTTACCCTAACTTATGTGGACAAACTATGTCTAAGACATTTTGTATAAATAGAGATCATTTTTGTATAAATAGAGATCATTTTGTATAAATTTTCGCTATACTTGAGGATTCTTGGTGTTTATCTCTCTTGCAAATGATTTTTGGTGCATCTCTTGATGAATGGTTGAGCTAAGGTGGTGCGCACCTCTTGAAGGCTTGCTTTCTTGCAATTGGATGGTAATTTTCTTGGTGAACTAGGGTTTGGTCTCTCTCTTTCTTGGAATTGGTAAGGAAAAATATGCATTTGTTAGTTATTTCTTGCTCTTTCTTGGTTATTGTTGGTTAAAACCCTAGGAGGAGTATGTTGGACACACCCTTCATTAAGCTTCATCTAATTTGCTAAGTTTACAAGTCATTTTGCAAGGGTTGCTAGGAGAAATACAGGTGTGTATACCCTCCTAGATTTTACCCTAGTTTGATTAGCATACCCTAGGGAGTAAGAGTATTTACACACCTAGGGATCTTGTTGATCCAACTTGTGTTTAAAGACTCCATTCACCCAAATGTTAAAGGCACTAATCTGAATTTTGCATTGGATATATAAAATACTTGCCTCAGTAAACGTGAAAAATCATTGTTTTCAAATTGTCTAATTTGGAATCAATTCTATGCTTTATATGCTTGGTTGATCCACTAAGGCATCTCAATTTGATAGGTATTTTTTGTTGTTGTTATAACATTTCATCTACAGCCATTAGGGCTGCAGAAACCCTAACACATTTTCATTAATAACTGACTACTCAACCGTTGAAAGTTGCTAAAAGTTTGCCACATTAATCTACTAAGGCTAGTGCACTTTTAGGGTGGATTGTTGGCAAGTTTTGATGGTTGATTTCTCTGTTGTAATAACTTGTTTATTACAGCCATAAGGATGATAATTACTTCTACAGAACTTGTTTACAACAGCCTTACATTGTTGCTAAAGTTTTATGCTATCATCTTGAGCTAAACTAGTCAATTTGCTAGCTTGTCTCTTGTACCTTTGACTAAGCTTTGAGCAACTTTATTTTTCAGCTGTCATTTATCATTTTGTTGCTGATATACATTATTGTTTACTGCTGCAATTAGGGACAACTTGCTTGTCCACCTAAGATTATACGCATATACTTGGTTTGTTCTTGTGTCTCGGGTAGGTACATCACTCTTTACAGGTACTCTTACCTCTTGGAAAACTTTGGCTACCACCAAGACTCTTTCCCAAGCCTTTCCGTTCTTAGTATCTTGACCTATAGAGGCTACACTTCCATCATACCACTTTCCGTATCATTTCCCCCTAGGGTCACCGAGATTCCCTCCTTGAGGTGATTCGTTCATCTCTAAAGTGACGGGAATACCTGCCTAAGGCGACAGTGGGTAGATGTTATCTTAGTTGTCACCATTTGGTGGTTGGGTTGGGCTTTGCCCAACCTACAACTTGTGCGATAACAGGGCCCATTCTCCCCCCTGGAGATCAACCGATATGTTTGAGACCGGTTCGAAGGTGCAAGACCATACACCCAACCATGCATCCTCATCGCGACAGAGAGTTCAGTGTCAGACAAATTCAAAGTAAGAGAACCTCGACCTCGGATGGTAAGAGAACCGAGCTTCCTCGCTCCTACATCCCCCCAGGGTCATACAGCCAGATCCCCCTATGGTACTTGAGGACTCTGACAGTGAGCCAGCGCAACCCCCGTCACCCCCCTCGCCATCGGTCATAGACTCATATCCAAGAGACATTGACCTCACTGGCTTTACCTTCAGATTTTTCTCTCTCAGTGAGTATTGAGTTGTCCAACTCCTACCATGGACACTCACACTTTGTATTACCGCACATATGATACTGCTATATACATTTTTTCCTTGGTTGTAACTAGATCTAGGGTTTCTTTCTTTATGATATTCTCACATTTTCTAGGAGATGCTTTTGCACTCCCACATTGTATCCATACTTGTTGTAATCTTCAGTCCCATTGACTTACTTTTGTGGTCACTCGTTGGACATTAATAAAATTATCTTATCTTATCTTATCTTATAAAAGGGCACAAGGGACATATTACTTCTTGAAACATTTTGCTTGAGTAGGGTAGATTAAAGAGTAATGCAGTAGCTGTGAGTGCTCATTGTTTTGTTTTCCATTGTAAGCTTGTGAGAATTTGTTTGGAGTGATGTAATCTTCTTTTCTGCTGGAATAGAAAGAGATGTGATCCCTGGTGCAAATGCATGTACAGATCTGATTTTTCCAAATCTTATATCTCTTCTCTGTACTAATGTTTTCGATGCTGATCTGAATTTTCAGATCTGATATATCTTCTATTTTCTGCTGATTTATTATGTTGATTTAATAAACACCTTGGCTGGTTCTGAGCTCAGTTAGGATGATAACCTGATTTATATTCTGTGTAGTGCTGGACTGGTGCTGAACAGAATTAGTTTCAGATCTGACTTTCAGACTTCTATTTTTTTAGATGCAGTACATCGCTGCAGCTGGAATAATTTAACATTTTGATATGTGTTGTCAACACTCCAGAATATTCCCTACAGCGTTTTGGCTTTATGCAAATCTGAAGTTTTGATAGGTGCTCCAAAAGTTTTCATATTCAGCTGTAGCACTGAAGTTCAACGTCCATACCTGTCCTTATCCCTGATGAGGCACCAAGGTTCATCACCCGTATCAAAAACCCTGTAACCAGAAACATGTCAGGAGCTCTCGTTTCCCATAGAAAATGGCTAAGAAACGGAAAACACCATTTTCTATGGCTGTTTCCATTTCTCAGCACCCAAAACCGTTTCTTCGGAAATGATGCTAAACAATTCTCCTTTCTCCTCAGTTTCTCCAATAGGACAAGGGGTGAGGTGGGTGAGTGTTCAAGTCTTGTTGAACCACAATTAAACTACTGTTAAATACTATCAATTACCTCAGGACTCTTGAAACCAGCAGGGAGTCGGTTTTTGGGTGCCAAGTGGTATTCCACATAGACAAAGATGGCATTGCAAGCCTTGGCCATTATGTGGGTACAAGAACTCTGCCATGGAAAGACAACACCATTAAGAACATATGAACACAGTGGGCATATTGTTGTTGGGGTAGGAAGATTTGAGCCATTGACATTGTGGGTGAGTCAATTGTTATGTCCTTTGGTAGGACGCCATCATCTAGAGTCTCATGACCGCTGGCAATGTAGGAACAGAAACAATGGGGAAGCAGTGGTGGACTATAAAATAGATCATTCTAAGTGCCTACCTTTCTTCCATTATGATATAGCAACTCAAACATAAAATCAGGAATCAAATCCCACTATGTGTAATAAGCCCCTAGTAGTTTAATCTTCCAAATTCAAATTGCTCTACCTCCTCTTCTGCTTTGAATCACTCTACCTCCTCGAATCGCTCTCCAACCAAATTTTCATCCTCTTATTTAGTGTTGCTATTTTTTCTCTCTCCTTGTTTCTTGTATGTGAAACCTCCACACTCTGTTTCTCATTCTATTTCTGTCTATCATTTTATTTCCCATTTCTCATTCCCCGTAACAAAGATCAAAAACAATTTTAAAAAATGAAAACGTAGAATAGTTATTTTAGGTCACAAGGGGTCTTTATCTTTTAATTAAAATAAACCATTATTTGATCAGTCACACCAGTAATCATGTCCTTTCTACATTTATGTTTTATACTATTATATTTTATGCAGACAATAATTATCTGGTGGGCGTATTAACAATTACATTAACTGTGGACTTAATGACATTCTCACTTGTTCTTCCACATTAGAATTTTATTTTGAATTCAACTGCTCAACCATGTGAGTTTATGATAAGTCCAATCACCATGCATCATTACTCATAACCTCCACTCCACAAAGGCATGATCAGAGGTAAATTTACTATTCGAATCTTCATTGCTCTGCTTAGGAGTTCAATAGTCACAGCTGCCTACAAGGATGGGTGATGGAGCTTCCACGTCATATGGATACAAATTGAATTCAATCCATCCTAACAGACTCATTGACCTTGTGATTAAAATGCACCTTGAGGCTTGAACCCTACCACCAAATTCAAAAAATAAGACACAATTTTCAATGTATAGAAGAAGGGTGTTTTCATGATTAGTCTTGCCACCTTTATAGAGGGTTGCAACATCCCTTCCTAGACTAGAGTTCAGAAAACTTTCAAACATCAAGCACATCCTAGAAGAAAAAAGAGTCTCCTCAAAGCCAGCTCAACAATTTATAACCTTGCCTAAATCATTGCCTTCATATTTCTAGACCTTCAAGATTCAAGGGATTAAGACAACAACCCATGTAACAAATACATAAGATAATTTTACTGATATCCACAAAAGTATGTCAATGGGACTAGGAAGTACAATCAGTAATAATAGATTGTAGTAGTACCAAATTCTACTCTGAAAAGTAGGAAACTAAATATACAACTAAGTAATACAAGAATGAAAAGAGAGAGCGCCACTACATATTATTAGTAAGAGATGTAAAAGTAAAGAATAGAGAAGAAGTGTTTGTGACCACATTGATCACAGAGATAACAACAATACACTACCTGATGATGTGGTCTGGGAAGTGTCCGAAGCTAAGAAGGCCTAGTTGGATGACCTGAGGAGAAGCTCAAAAACAACCAATAGAGACTCTTTTAATATTTAAATCCAATGGAAAGAATCTAGTAGTATGAGCTTGGGACTCTGGATTCGACTATTAATCAAGTGTGTGTTCAAAATGGGTGCTTCTCTATGTTGTCATGGTGATGTATTGTTGGACCCCCAAATGTGAGGTTTACATAAGCTCACTGATTTGGTAGACGTTGTTCCCAAGTCCATAGAGTCTACACGATGTTTAGTGCCTCCAGGCATTAAAGTAGGATAAAAGAAAGAGTGAGTTAGCCTAATAGCAAGGGGTATGGAAGAATCCTGAAGATCCTAAAGAACAACCTCAGGATGCAGAGTAGTAGGCAAGGTGTAAGAGACATCATCCTCTGGTTGAACCAAAAGTGGCTCTTCCTACTCTAATGGTATTTGATCAAGTTGTTCTTGCACCACTGTTGTGATAGGCAAGGATGAATCCTCTACTAAGATGGGCACGGATGAAATCCCCTGTTGCCGATCTCTACTTGGTTAACCTATGGTTCCCCCTCTTGAAATTTTTCATCTTGACTAATGGGAGGAACCAATGAACACTCTTGAGTATTCAAATATTCACCTTCATCTTCTCGAAACTTTGCATGTGACTCAAATGGTGCAACTATTGGTTCTGGATCATCTACAATTGGGCCATCACCCTCATGTTCACCTCTGGGAACTTGACACGGTGCAAGTTGTGGTTCATCTTCAATAACACACACTTCTTGCACTTTTGTAACAACCAATGGTTGAAGATCATCAAGTGGAATTATCTTCACTGGTTGGTCTGGGACATGGATCGGAGGGAGTTCACAGGCAAGATGATTTCTTTCTAACTTGATAGCGGCAGCTTGCGCTTCCTCAAGATTTTGAGGATCTTCATTCCTGAGAAAAACACCAAAAAAACCATCAAATATCTCAAGATAATAAATCAAAGCAGCAGCTTCGTTAGGCCTTTACTTTGTTAGGAATTCAATTGTAAAATTTGGAAAAACGGGCGTTAAATTGGAAAACAGATCCACTTTCATGCTTCTTAATAATTGAAAAACCTGTGCATAAGAAGAAAATGTCCTATGTATTTGCCCATCTATCAATTAATTTCTCCTGGAAGGAATCCCATCCATCAATGGAAGCATCTGGAAGAGACTCGTGCCATGGCCGTGCCTCCCCCTCAAGGGTCGGCACAAACATCCTCATGTTCCACATCAAAATCGGCCACCACATGCAAAAATTTATCCAAGTGATTTGTTACCCCCTCAAACTAGGGGTAACTAAGGAGATCATGTCGTGAGGCCCATAGGTAGTAGAGATGGACTGTCGAAAGCCAGATTGACTAGCAGAGCCCCGCAAGGCCCCTCCTATCTTGACTTGCACCATCATTCATCACCACCAGCAGAGCAGCATCCATCACACCGGCCTGGCCCCAAAGAACAACAAGTCTTGCTTCATGAGGTAATAAGTCTGGCTTCATGGTGAGTGTCACTTTAATAATTGAGGCATTTGAATATGTTCCAAAGAATCCTTTCTTGATTACAAAACGTTTGCTTGGAAATTATACCCTTTTCCTTATTTAACCTTGGTGGGTGTCATTGCATCCTAGTAAGTTGGTCACCCTCGGGAATGGGGTGCTACTAGGGGGTTCCTTGAAGAGTCATCGTACCATTCCCGATCATACTTATCACTTTTCATACTTCTTCCATTTCGTCTCCTCATCTTTTGGGTTTTTGGGCTTATTGGCCCAAGAAGGGCATGTACCTCATTTCATGGGAAGAAGGAGCCATTAGGCTCGAAGGTGCCCTAGCAAAAACATCATGCAATAAAAGCTCACCCTGGGATCCCGAGAGAAATGAAACGCCTCTCTAAGAAAAGTGAGGGACCCATAAATAATTAACTAATTAATTAATGTTGCTTTCCAAGGTAGAATATTTGTGGGCTATGCATTTCCTTTTTAGTGCCCCTTCTTGTCTTAAATTTGAAAAAGTATGCAAACCAAGGTAGAGCGTAGGTGGGCTATGCATTTCCTTTCTAGTGCCCCTTATTGTCTTCAACTTGGAAACACATGCAAAATAAATGGCTAATAAAGGGCTTGGAAAAATATGCTTTAAAAAAACAAAAAGAGGAAAAGGATATGGCTAGCCCTCAACAAAGGCACCCATAAATGAGATAATATGAGCCCTTGTATGTCATGAAATCCCATACCCAGAAGTCTTACCCCACTCTACCTCATACTCACACATGACTTAGATAGGTTTACCTTGGGAAACACCCTTGACTTAGGGATTGACCGACTCAATAGGATGCCTTGACACCCCTCCCACACCTAAATTTGATAAATTGTATAAGGTCTTTCAACATTTGTTTAGTTTGAAAAGGGGGATTTGATGCACATGTTTGGGTGGTTCCATTATTAGATGTGGCTTACTTGGCATGATTCTTGTGACTTATGGACCCTTGGAGGGAGCAATTGTTTGTCTTTGTAGGACCTTGACCGATGGGCAAGTATTCGTGAGGAGATGACGATATTCGGACCTTCACGAGGGCTTTGGAGCCCAAGGATGGATGCTAGACCCCATGTCTGGGGCAACCTTATGATGACCATTTGCACCTTGGAGAAGGAGGTCGTTGCCTTTGGAGGCACTCTAGCATGGCTAGAGGATGAGCTCCCACCTCTTTCCACCTGGCACTAGCCTTTGGAGACTTGGACGTCACCCACCTAGGTCATGACGTCACCTTGGAGAGGGCTAGGGTTTGGTGGTGACACCTTGATGGATACTTTGGCACATGTGGCATGGTCTATGGCCTTTGGAGTCCCAATGCTTTGCAAGAACAACCATGACATCATGCTTTGGAACTCAACGTCACCCTAAAAGGGGATGACGTCATCCTTTCTAATGTTTATCTTGCGCAAAATTTAATTTTTAAGACTTTATGAGGGCAATTTTGAGGTCAGCCCTCCTATTTTTACATTGACATTTTAAAATTAAGTTGCAAGGCCTCTTATAAATAAAGAGACCTTGCCTTTCATTTGGACACAACTCATTCCTCTCACAAACAAGGAGGACTGAAATTTTCACTACTTTTGGAATTCTCTATTTTACTCATGCGTTATCTCTTGGAGAGCAAGTTTGGATGCTTCTTGGATCATTTATGGTGGAATTTTCTGCAACTAGGGTTTTATGCTTTGATTATTCTTGGTGAAGTAAGTAAAATCTGCAATTTTATTTCATGCATTGAATATTTGTGGTTAATTTTACTTGTTCATATTGAAGATTTTGATATTGCTTGTCTAAAACCCTAGGAGAGGAGCATAAGGTGCTTTCTCCTCTCTCTAGATCTTTCCACCCTTTAATTTGTCAAGAAAATCTTGCCTAGAGTCAACTCCTAAAGCCCTAAGGTGCTAGCACTTTAGGAGTGTAGTTATAGAGGCTTGTTGCAATATATATATTTCAAGAATCTAAGGAGAGAAGAATTTGCTAGAGCCCAAACGTGCTTTCTCTCTAGCAAATTCATTTTTTGAGACTTGAAGTTTGAGGCCTGTTATAGCACAACTTGTAGGTTGGTCAAAGCCCAACCCAACCACAAAATGGCACCAACTAAGAGAACACCTACCCACTGTCACCTTAGGCAAGTATTCACGTCACATTAGAGATGAAGTAATCACCTCAAGGGGGGAATCTCGGTGCTGGGAAATGAGATGGAAGATGAAGAGATGAAGAGGAGTCCCCCTATAGGTCAATGATGGAAGGTGAAAAGGGCTTGAAAAGAGTCTCATAGATGGTAGAAGATATGCCACAACGTAATAGACTTGCCAAGTGGTGATTGTACCAGCCCAAGACACAAAGAAAACGAAGATACAAGCCCAATATTATGTTGGACAAGCAAGTTACGCTTGTTGTCCCTAATTGCAGCAATAAACAATAATATATATCAGCAATAAAATGATAATAAGGGCTGCAAATAAAGATGCTAAAAGTCTAGTTAAGATTGCAAGAGACAAGCTAGCAATGACTAGTTAACTCAAGCATGAAAGAGCAAGACTTTAGCATGAAACAAGGCTGTAATAAAATAGTATTGTAGATATATAGTTGCAGCCTTATGGATGTAGCATACAAGTTGTTACAGCAAAGAGATCAACCACCAAAACTTGCCAATAATCCACCCAAAAAGTGCACTAGGGTTAATAGATTGTAGGGGCAAATTTTTAGCAACTTTTGACGGTTGGTTTGTGAGTTATTAAGGAAGTTGTGTTAGGGTTTCTGCAGCCCTAATGAGTGTAGATGAAATGTTATGACAGTAGCAAGAAGAACTTAGCCAAATGTGATGCCCTAGTGGCTCAACCAAGCATATAAAGCATAGAATTGATTCCAATTTAGACAACCTCAAAATCCCGAGTTTTCACATTAACCAATGCACAATTTTATTTCTCCAATGCAATTAGATTTAGTGCCTTTAGCTATTGGGTTATGGAGTCAAATGAATAAAGAGCTAACAAATGTTATCTCCTTGGGGGTGTAAATACTTTTACTCCTCAAGGAAAGCAATGTTAACTAGGAATTACTAGGAGGGTGTAAACCCTTTTACTCCCCAAGGCAAGCAATGTTAACTAGGAAGTACTAGGAGGGTGTAAACCCTTTTACTTCTCCTAGTAAAACCTCAAGCAACAAATTATTTCAAGACAAAGATGATAGATATGGTGGGGTTGTAAAGCCTTATACTCCCCAAGAAATCTAGCAAATCAAACTTGTAACCAAGTAATGAAGCAACAACAAGATAGAATCCTTACCTGGTCCAAGTAATGACAAGATAAATCTCGTTTTACCAAGATAAATCCACCACAAATGAAAGAAACTAGCTCCAAGAGAGGTAGTGCACTACTTCTTCAACCAATAGCATGAAGAAACCATAACAAAAGCACAAGAGATAGAAAATGCCCAAAGAGGGCGCAAATTTCAGCTAGGAAGGCTTCTCACAATGGGAGAGCTATGATCCAAACTATGTTGTGGGGGAGCCCCCCCCCCTCGCTCCTGCTCTTGAAGCGCGCTCCCTTCTAGGAGCGTTTTTTGGAAGCACGCTCCCTAGGAAAAAAAACGCTCCATGCCTTATGTTATCGCACAATTTGTACTTGCCCAAAAGCCAAAGGCAAGTGAACAATAAATTGGCATAACAGGAGGTTGTCCTATCATTGTCACCTAAATAAGACACCTCTTTCTCTTTAGGGGTCAAAGCCTAGGGGAGACATCCCCGGTGACCTCGGGGTTTGAGAAGGCAAAATTATAGTATCGAGAAAAAATTCTTCCCCTCTCAAGTCACACTGATCAGAAAGTCCCAAAGGTTTAATAGTATGAAGCAAAGATATGCTTAAGTGTATCGGCCCAGAACAATACAACAGAAAACACTATTTGCAAGTAACAAATGATATTAGTGCTTCGTAAAACCTTGGACTTTCAATAAAAGCAATTCGTAAAACCTTGGACTTTCAATAAAAGCAATGAGTTGATAGCCTAATATACAAGATGAAGCAAACAGAAATTTATAACAACAATGTATATATGATGATAGCTTCACAATTTATTCCTTAAACAAGCTTCAAAATGACCCAAAATGGTAACCTAAAATTAGCAATATGCTAGCACTTGTCAGAAGCTAAGTAGGCAATGTAAAATCAACTTTAATACTTGCTTTTAAGAGCTTTTACTGTTGTAATATATGGCTGTAGCTTACTTTTGTAACAGAAGCAAGAATGTTAGTAACTTAGTCTAATCTAGGGTTAGGAATAGTTAGCAAAGAGCTTGAGGTAGATGGTTTGGGGATTGTTTTCATCAATCGACCAAGTGTAAGGTATAAACCAGTGTCTTTAGGGTTAATGGAGTCACTTTTTGCAGCAGCAATCTTGAATGAAACAAATGATAATGTGTGAATTAAAGACAAGTGGGAGAATGGTTGAGGTGTTGGTAACCCAAGGCCTCAATCACCAAACCCTAGAAGGAAAACGACTACTAGGAAGTAGGTAACCCTAATCCCTAGCAGTTTTCCTTCTTCTTCAGCTCAAGCTTGAGATAAATAAAGGCTTGATGAAGCAATGGTGTTAGAGTGCTACAAAGGTAGGGCTCTAGCACATGCTTCAAAGGATATGTCTTCTAGCAAAATCAAGTAGGTGGATAGCTATTGAGATAAGGACAATAACATGTGCTTAATCTCCTAGGGTTTTACACTAGCAATTTCATAATCTTAGTAAATGCAATAAAAGATACCATAACCATTCAAAGAAAGAAGAATTGAAGATTTTCACTTACATTCACCAAGAATAATCTAGCAATATGCCCTAGTTGAAGACTTTCCACTAAGAAAATGCCAAAATACACCAAGAGAAACCTCCTCCAAGAGTTGTGCACCACTTAATTTCAACCAATAAGCCTTAAAGAGGCTGAATTTCAGACCTGACTTGTGTGAGTGAAAGATGATGAAAAAATACAAGGGAGTATTCCCTTATTTATACAATTCAAATGACCTTTAATTACAAATTAGGTCAAAAAAGGCCGACATGGCCAGTTACATCAAAAATCCAGTTTTTTACATAAAATTGACAAATTAAACCCTAAAATGTGCACAAGGGGTGACATCATGCCCTTCTAAGGTGACGGTGGGCCTCCTAAGTGAGAAGTTGGCCTCCAAAAGCAAAACGTTAGGCCTTCCAAGGCCTTTGGATCATGCCACACGTGCCACTTGGCACACAACTGCCTCCATCTTGTCCATCTAACGTTGGGTGACGTCAAGGGTCACAAGGGTGACGCCATGGGCCTTACAAGGCCAACGTTCAGGGGGAAAGGCAAGAGCCTCCTAGGTCCAAGCCTGCCAAGGTGTCTCTGGTGGAACGTCCTCCTCTCTCTCCGGTGCAAGCCTCTGGTATATGTTTGCCCCTAGCTGGGGTTTCAACATCTATCTGGTGGGATTTTATCCCTATGGAGGTCAGAGCTAATCATCTCCTCATATGTACCTGTTCGTCGAGCGTGGTCCTGCAGTAACAACAAGTACGCCCTCCATCATAAGTCGTAGGGATCATAGCAATGTCAATCACATCTAATAATCAAGTTACCCGAACATGTGCATAAAACCCCCCTTTTCCCAGACAAGTGCTCAAAGACGTTATGTTATTCTACAAGCTAGGTTTGGAGAGGGTTCCAGGTCGTCCTATTGGGCTAATTCTCCATACGTCTGGGGTGTTTCTATTGATTTTTCAATAAGCTAGGCTTAAGCATGAAGTTCATTCCATTTTTAGCATTTTACTTAAACCATAAACAATTTGTTGTAGCAACCAAGATCACAAGAAGAAACACCATGCACAAGTACACAAGAAGTAACCTGGGAAACCCTTCTCAACAAGGGAAGAAAACCCAGCCAATCCTTTGCTATATTCTTCAAGAGAAAAAACTCCCACACCATAAACCTAGCACACAAAAGGGTGCTCACAAACCCTAGAAGACTAGCACCCAAGAGAGGTGCGCACTTTTCCCAAGAACAAGTGTTTGCTGAAATTTTCAAATTCACACTTGTGATATGATTCCTCAATGGGGAATTTACCTTTATTTATATTAGACTGAACCTGTCAACAGTAGTGTCTATTGGCACAACAGGGCCGACCTCAATAACTCATAATATAATTAATAATTACTATATTAATTATCTTTTACAATAATTATCTTTCACTTTATGGTGGGGCCGACCTGTACCATTTACATCACAAATAGGGTTACAGGTAAGTCTGACTCTTGTACAATATAGCAAGGGATCTCATAAACCCACTAGTGCTCAGCCACTAGGGGCACATCCATTTGTGCTCAGCCACAGGGATGTCCACATCTCTATCTCACTGCGTCTCACAGGAGAACCACACTCACTAGTGCTCGGCCATTAGGATCACGTTCACCTGTGCTCAGCCACAGGCACGTCCAACTCAGCAGATCTCTTTCTCACTACGTTACACAGGAGAATCATCTGGAGTATCACATCATCTCAACTCTCTGCACAGAGGAGGCCAATACATCGTTTCATCTCTGTCTCGGAACGATACACCCAACTCATGGGCTTCCCCACACAGGGGCACACAACATTCCATCTTCGTCTCAGAGAGGAACCACACACCCAGCTCATGGGCTTCCCTACACAGGAGCACACAACATTCCATCTCTGTCTCAGAGAGGAACCACACACCCAGCTCATGGGCTTCACTACCTCACACACGGGCACAACGTTCCATCTTTGTCTCAGAGAGGAACCACACCGATCTCATGGGCTCTCTCTCAAGTCGACTCACTCAGTCTATGTCCTGGAGGATGTCTCACGCAGCTGTAATCATCAACACTCCCTCTCAGCTAGGGAGGCATTCTCCACCAGGCCAAGTCTCTCACAAAAGTACTCGAACTTCGTCTTGGCAAGCGGTTTGGTGAAGATGTCTGCAATCTACTCATGGGTAGGAAGGTACTGCACGTGTACTGTTTTCCTCTGCACCATGTCTCTGATATAGTGATATTTTATCTCGATGTGTTTCGATCTATCATGAAACACAGGGTTCTCAAAGAGTTTCACACAGGTCTGGTTATCACAATGGATAGTAGTAGGATCCATCTCATGATCGAATAAATCAGTCAAAAGTTTGCGAAGCCACACTCAATGCTATGTACTCTGCCTCTACAGTACTCAATGCCACAGAAGTATGTTTCCTACTACACCAGGAAACCATGGCAGACCCTAATGTAAAGCAACAACCGGAGGTGCTCTTCCAATCCACTACGCTCCCTGCCCAATCTACATATCCCTGCAAACTCCCTGCAAACTCAAGTCTACACTGGAGGCATATCTCAGGCCATATCCAACTATGCCTCGTAGATATCTGAATACATGTTTCGCTGTTGTCCAGTGAGTCTGTCTCGGCTGACTCATGAATTGGCTAAGTACATTCACTGCATAGCATATATCAAGTCTGGTGTTAACCAGATACATCAATGATCCAATCAGTTGTGGATCAATCTTGTCTAAATCATCATCATTCATTTTCTTCAAATCCATCACCATCGGTGTAGGCATGGATTTGCATTTACTCATACTGAACTTCTTTAATATCCCCACTGTATATTTTCCTTGACTCAAGAAAAATCTCATCAGTCCTCTGTCATACTTCTTGTCCCAAGAAGTAGTGCATCATACCCAGATCCTTATCTCTAAATCAGAAGTCAAAGCTTGCTTGTATCCAACAATACGGTTCCCTGAATAAGTCGTCAAAAATCAGGCTCTCGTCACCAACAATGTAATAATATAGGTTTGGATCAGCAACGCTCTTGCTGGAACCCAAACTCATCAAGAATCCATCCATCTGATGTAGTTTCCAACTCATGGATGGTAGTACGAATGGAAGTGTATCGGGCGTACTGGATCAAGTGTCTCATCATAGACAACTCCCTTTGTTTGTGGGAATCCTCTGGCTAAAGATCTCGCTTTGTATTTCTCGACACTTCCATCAGCTACATGCTTGATCTTATAGATCCACTTGGAAGTCACCATGGACTTCCCTTCTGGTCTCAGAACAATATCTCATACATCATTCTTTAAGATATACTGGTATTCTTCTGTCATGGCATCTTGCCATACCTGTTCACTTGGCGCTTCTCCATGACAAGAAGGCTCAAAATCAATGAAGTGGCTCATGGTTGAAGGGTAGCTCGAAAATCTCTTTTGCTCTCTCGAGATGTGCCTTGAGGGGGCTTGTATGTTCCTCTACCTCCTGTATAGTTTGTCGAGCCTAGGCAAGTCTTTTATGCCCTACTGCAATATCTTTGGGCATATCAACTGGAGCAACTGGATCAGTTGGATTAATGTGTGTCTCCCTCTGAACTGTTGAAGGGGGAGAGGGTATTGTCTTACTGTCAATCTCCATCTGAGATTCTCTGGATCTTTGACAGGCTATCTCTTCTTCAAAGGCAACATCTCTGCTTGTCTCAATCTATCTCTGACCAGGGATGTAGATCTGATATGTTTTCGAAGATTCATTGTTATCCCGTAAATGTATCCTTTCTTCCTGAAGGGTCTAGTTTGGATCTCTTCTCTTTGAGTACATGAAAATACACTGGGCACCCAAATATCCTGAAGTGTTCAATCTCAGGCTTCACTCTAGTGAAGTGTTCTTCGGGAGTTATGTTTCTTCAAAATCTGGTGAAGACTCTTATTCTGAAAATATACTGTGTCATGCATGCTTTTGCCTTCTCTTTAGCTCTTGACCAATAGAAATGCTCCCTATGGCTGCCACCTTGCCTTTTGGGGCTTTTATTAACTCAAAACATGTCCCCACATGTTTCCAAGAAAATAGTCTTTGCTGATTTTTCTTGATTTTATTTGTCTTTTTTGGGTTTTTTGAGTAAAATTAATTTTTAAGTGATTAAAATCACTAATTTTACTCAACCAAGTGGGTACATAGGTAATGTGGGTGCTCTAGGTCCAAAAATGAGCACCCCCAAGGCATAGGAAAACTCTTAGTCCCACTATTTTATTACAACTTTATTTTTTAATTAAAAATTCTCATTTTGCGGAAAATTTTTAATTCACTGAAAAAATTAAAAAAAAAAAGCCTAAGGGGGACTTTAACACATTTCCATAAGACTTTAGGAGTATGTTTAGCATGGTAATATACATTAGACACTAGGCTTAGATCCATGCTAAGGCCTAACCATGAGTATATACTCCAACTTTGGAGAATTGAGTGAAAAAACTCATAAATTATAAATTGTCTTTAAACAAAAAAATATAATTAATAAGTAAAAAAAACACTCCAGAGTAACAATTCATGCCTAAGTCGAAGGTGGCTAAGACCTTTTACAAGTTCGTCATGCAACATCTCTTATTACAATTTGTATGGAAAATGTGAAAAAGGTGATCTTATTGACCGGCTGAAACTCTGAACTTTGAACATGAAAGTGTTCAATCTTTGACGGCTCGTTGGAAGTCCATCCTAGTGCAACTTTGATGGATAATAGTACCAACAGGCAAGGAGGTACCAGCAGGCAAATCTAGCAGATCTAAGGTACCAACAAAAAGATCCAGCAGATCTAAGGTATTGGTAGGCAGATTTTCCAGATCTAAGGACCAACAAGTAGATATAGTGCAGATCTGAGAATCTTGTAAGCAGATCTGGGCATATCGTGCAGAGGGTTTCTTCGGGGCCAAAGTTGCCAAGTTTGTTTTAATTTGTATTTTTCCTCAGTGGGCCATTTTGTTGGAAGATTGGTTGTTGTCATTGATGTCAACCCTAGCCATTGGCTTTTGGACCCCATAGTTGATCGAAGTAGATAGACATGAAGGAAATTATAAATGCAGATACAACACCCATGGATGGATAGTATGAGTCATGCCGCTTCCGGTGGTATGTGGCACGTCATGTGGATCCTCACGATTGAGGAGAAATGAATTCTTGAAGATGACAATGTGAATTGAAGCAGAAACTACATGTCGGCCCCAATGTTAAAAGGAAGTGACATAAAGGGTATAAATACATCTCATTATACATTTATTTTTCAACACACAAGTTTATTAATGAACATGGAGATATAAGTCGAACTTCTGAGGAAATCTGAGGAAATCTGAAGTAAAGAAGGTCGAATTTCAAGGGAGGATGAAGAATTTTGGTGATGTGTTCTAAGGTGTCCCGGGTAAAACAATCATAACATCTTCATAGAGAATCCAAATGAAGTGAGACCAATTGCATTGGAAAGAGTACCGGTTGTAGTTTCCTGTGTACGAATTTCAGAATCTGATGTTAAATATTGAGCGCGGAGCATTCTGTACAAGTTCGCTCTCCTGAATAAACCAGAAATGAATAAGGTCTACCATTTTCTCTATAACTCCTTTTCTGGGAGGATTCAAGGAGTGAAACTTGGAGGAGTTTTAGATAATACATTGAGTAATAGTATCTACAGGATTAGAGTATTCCAAGAAGTGAAAAATTGTAGAAGTTGAAGAAGTCTCAGGAAGCAATATCAGGTTCTATGTGATGGTTGGTTGATGGTGATAATTTTGATGTAAAGTTTTATTATCTATCATATATTCTTGGGTGGAAGGAAGGGGCAAGGATGGAGAGGTCAACCCTCTCTTAATATTGAAGGATTGTATCTTCCTTTTGGAGGTTTATCCCTCCCTTTATATTTGGAAGTTGTAGCTACCTTTGGAAGTCATAACTTCCTTTGAAAAATAATACATGATTACTTCTTATATACTGTGCATGGTGTATTGGTGTATCTCTTATAATACTCTTCATTGTTCATTGGATAGTCTTCATTGTTGATTGGATATAAATTGAATACATGATCTGATTGAAGTACAAGTTCAAAATTACTAATTGCTCTAAATACCGATTCACCCCCCTCTTAGGTATTTCCAACACATTTTCCCAGTAAGGGAGCCCTTGTAAGCTTGGAGTCATTATTTAATGAAAAGTTTATTTGAAGGGCAAAAATTTTGTGTGTTGTGAGAATTTTGGTTTCCAATAATACTTTTGTTGTTTTTATTTCCAACTAGTATATTTTATTCTATCTGTTGTAATTTAGTTTTCAGCAAGGAAATACACAAGGTAATAATTTATCTAGGTGTTAGGAATTGAGATTTTTCAACATGGTATCAGAGCATGATTAGTTCAACATGGTACCAGAGCTTTCACTCTAAAAGAGAGACCAATTTTAGCTTATACAACAGTTTATGACAACAGATCTATTAGATTTGAATTGCAGCAGTGGGGTGTTTAAAGGACCAAGTTTGCAGCGGATCTATCAGATCTGCAAGGAGACATCTGCAGATCTATAAACCAGCAGTGAAATTCATTGAGTGCTTGAGACACGAAGGATTGTGACTCAAGAGGATCTCAACAAGGGTGAAGGACTTTCATCTAGAGATCAACTCAAGGGATAACATATCTATTTGGAGTCAGTCACTCATAGAGGGAGCAAGGAAGGACTTTTGCTCAAGGAGATCTCGACAAGGGATGAAGAAGGACTTTCAACTAGAGATCAACTCAAGGGATAACATATCTATTTGGAGTCAACAACTCATAGAGGGAGCAAGGAAGGACTTTTGCTCAAGGAGATCTCAACAAGGGGTGAAGAAGGACTTTCACCTACAGATCAGCTCAGTCCAAAGGAGAAGAGAAGCAAGATGGCAGCAGTAGATAGATCTGGTAGCAAGGACAGATCTTGGCAACAGAGCAACAGCAGGTACAACTGCAAATTGGGTCGTACAGAGCAGGTAGTCGAGGGCGCGTACAGTTCATACAAGTCGCCACTACAAGGTCGTACAAAGGCGTTGGGTTGCAGGAGTTGGTTTTATTTTTTTGTTTCTTTTCTCAGTGGGCAAAAAGTATTAGAGAAGCACGGGAGCTATTCAGCAGTTTGACGAACAAGGACTCAAGCATCCATGTGGAGCATGGTGATGATGCCAAGTATGCAGTGAAGGGTGAGGGAACTACCTTGTTCCATCTTGAGTCAGGTGACTCGTTGGAAGCCCAAGATGTGTTATATGTCCAAGTAATAGAGGACGAGGAGCAAGAAGCTCTGAAGGGAGACATCATTCAGAGACTTCCAGTGGAGGGAGTCAATCTTCAGGTGGGGAGGAGGATTTAGCCCTTTCCATCTCTATCAAGAAACGCAGATGGTTCATGCAAACATTGAGGGATGTTGAGGAGCATGTTGAGGCCCCTAGAAGCATAATCAGAGAGAGCAGGAATTCGAAGAAGTTTCCAAACTTCATGGGACTAATGAGTAGCATCATGGATTATGAGTCTTCCAGTGTTCAGGAAGCAGCAAACCAACAAATTTGGAGGAATGCCATAAGGCAAGATGATGTGTGGGACATTGTGTCAAGACCATAGGGACAGCCAATTCCAGGAAGCTCTTCCAAAAGTACCTTCCTCGCTAATAGGGAGTGTTGATGTTTGTAGCATCGGACAGGTACTTCCGCACAGGTCTAAGTGACTAGACGTGTGGAAGTCGTCTAAAGCCTTCAACCTTAGTAATTTTCTTTAATTAAAAAAATTATTAAAGTAAATTGTTTTTATAATTAAAGTGAGTTTAATTTAATGAAATGCTAAGGTTATTAGCATTAATGAATTAAATGAATCTTAGCCATTGATCTCAAGTGAGGTGAGATCTAATCTCAATCATTAATCACTTTGGAGATTAGGGTTATGTTTGATTGATCATAACTTAAGATTATAAAAGAAAGGCTAGGTGAAGGAGAAGGTATTCCATCAAAATAGGAGCAAAGAAGGATTTTTGCTCAAGTGCTTGAGTCATGAAGGACTGTGACTCGAGGGAATCAAAGGACAGGAGCAAAGAAGGACTTTTGCTCAAGTGCTTGAGTCACGAAGGATTGTGATCCAAGGGGGTCTCAACAGAGGTGAAGGACTTCCATCTAGAGATCAAGTTCAAAGGAGGAAAGTGCAAAAAAGTAGCAAGAGGAGAAAACCCAACAGCCAAAAATCAAAGCACAGATTTAAGTGTAGCACCAACAGGCAGATCTGAGGACCAGCAGGCAAATCTAGTGCAGATCTGAGGTATCTGCAGCCAAATCTAGCAGATCTGAGGTACCAGCAAGTAGATCTAGCAGATCTAAGGTACTAGTAGACAAATATAGTAGATCTAAGGTACCAACAGACAGATCTAGTGCATATTTGAGGTACCGACGAACAGAACTAGTGCAGATCCGAGGTACCGACGGACAAATCTAGTGCAGATATGAGGTACTAGCAGGCAGATCTAACAGATCTGAAGTACCAATGGGCAGGTCCGACAGATCTGAGTTATCAACATGTAGACCTAGCAAATTTGAGGTACCAATGGACAAATCTAGTGCAGATCTGAGGTACCAGCAGACAGATCTAGCAGATCTGAGGTACCATCAGACAGATCTAGTGCAGATCTTGTTGATTTTTCAACAAGCAAGGCTTAAGCATGAAGTTCATTCCATTTTAGCATTTTACTTAAAACATAAACAATTTGTTGCAGTAACCAAGATCACAAGAAGAAACACCGTACACAAGAAGTATCCTGGGAAACCCTTCTCAACAAGGGAAGAAAACCCAGCCAATCATTTGCTATATTCCTCAAGAGAAAGACCTTCACCACCATAAACACCTAGCACACAAAAGGGTGCTTACAAACCCTAGAAACCTAGCGCCCAAGAGAGGTGCGCACTTTTCCCAAGAACAAGTGTTTGCTGAAATTTCCAAACACACACCTGTGTTATGATTCCTCAATGGGGAATCTATCGTTATTTATATTAGATTGAACCTCTCAACAGAAGTGTTTATTGGCACAAAAGGTCCGACCTCAATAACTCACAATATAATTAATAATTACCATATTAATTATCTTTTACATTAAGGTGGGGCCGACCTGTACCCTTTACATAACAATTAGGGTTACAGGTAAGACTGACTCTTGAACAATATAGCAAGGGATCTTATACACCCACTAGTGCTCAGCCACTAGGGGCACATCCATCTGTGCTCAGCCACAAGGATGTCTCTCTGTCTCACTGCGTCTCATAGGAGAACCACACTCACTAGTGCTCAACCACTAGAATCACGTTCACCTATGCTCATCCACAAGCATGTCCAACTCAGTAGATCTTCTTTCTCACTGTGTTGCCGTCCTTATACACACTTGCAAATGTGAGCTTGAGTTCGGCTCACTTAGTGTGTCCTTGGAGGCACAATGCCTAGGTTCACAGCCCACGTTGTCACTTTGACCGGAACCTCTTCCGTCTAGGCTTACTCCTAGGGAAGCCAAAGGGGGTAGACCTTAGTTACTAGATGAATTAAGTTAGATTCTAGGAGTTAATTTTAATT
>ML777075.1:229780-263138 GCA_009831015.1 Picea engelmannii | reverse complement strand
ATATTCATGAGCATACTTTGGATATTTTGTCTCTAATTGTCTCTAATGCTTTGGAAAGTTGAAACATGATTTAAAATCTTTCGGATCTCTAGATATGTATTGCACTTGGTGCCATTTTGATATATTCATGAGCATACTTTGGAGATTTTGTCTCTAATTGTCTCTAATGCTTTGGAAACATGATTTAAAATCTTAAAAATATATTTTCGTTAAAATTTAAATATTTTATGTATTTTTTAAAAAAACCGGTTCATTGAAACCGGTTCGACCGGTTTATTACCGGTTTCGGTTCCGGTTCCGGTTGGACCCTCGACCGGTTCCGATACCGGTTTCGGTTTTTAAAACATTGGATGGGATACGACTAAGAGAAGAGAGTGCACACTTCTCTCTCTCTCTCTCTCTTTCTCTCTCTCTCTCTCTCTCTCTCTCTCTCTCAAGTCTTCACTTGTACTTGCATTCCCTCTCTCTTGAGGCGCTAGGTTTTCATGGTCTTCTTGGAGTTTCTTGAAGCATCTTGTAGTTCTAGGGTTAGGGTTTATTCCTCAGAGATTGAAGATTAGATTTTTGAGAGACAACCCTAGGGTGGATTTGTGAAGAAGACGAGAGGAAGAGGACATTTTTCCTCAAAGGTTGTGTCAAAGAGGTTCTTGAACTTGGATCTTCTTGGTTCAAGTAGGGTTTGATAATTTACCCTAGCAAGGGATTTTTGGATAGTTGAATTTTGTACTAGTCTTGAGAAAAGGCTATGCTATGTACTTCTACTTCATCTTGACCATATATATGAAGTTTCTAACTATCCACATCTTGTGTCATTTTCAAATTTGAATTTCAACCATATTGTGTTTATGCTTTTCTATTTACAGTCATTTATGTCTTGCCAATTGGACATAAGTAATAGGGCAAACTGTTAAGTGATTTGACATCTAAGGAAGAATACGAGGAGCTGATTTTACTGTTGTTATACTGCAGTAGAAGTGCATTTTCAGATCTGATTATTGGCTGATTTGATGCCATAGAAGGTGTTGATACTTAACTCTTTCTTTGGTATCTTTCTCCTTGAATTGCAGGAAGTTAGGGGCTGTTTGAAGTTAATTTTTGCAATTGTATAAGATATATTGAGTAATAAATGATTGATATAAGAATTGACGATGTTACAATGAGCCTCATGACGATATACTTATATGCATTAACTGGTCACGAGATTAATGGGTATGAACCCTTTGACCTTTCACTAACTTAATAACTATATTATTATTAATATTGTTGTTGTTATTATTACTATTATTATTATTGTTGTTGTTGTTGTTGTTGTTGTTGTTGTTGTTGTTATGTTTGTTACAATCTCCCCCTTGTTCTTTTGACAGGTCTCACATGCAACCACAAAAGTCTTGATGTCTATGTTCATGCATTCCCAAAAGAAAAAGTGCTTAACATATTCATATATTTTTTTAAAAGCCAGAGTGACCCCTAGTAGGAGATGAATGATACTACTCTAAGACCCTTTGTTTCAAAGACGAGTATTGTATTAGAAAAGTGGGCCTTCAGATGAGTTGTGTTGTCCCCCAGGTTGTCCCATGTCTCTCAAAGAGGGGTCAAATGACATGGCATGGTGTGCACAATTCACCTTCCTACACCACTCTACGCCTTCAAGCCAGAGCTTGGGCCAGAGGGGGGATACCCTCAGTATTTACTAAGGAGTCCATGTCTCACTCATGGACAACCTATTCAACAAATGAAGTTCAGACTAAATTGATAACAGAGAAAATGGTGCATGGAGTCAATCTTTGCTATGGATTTCGAACAAGAATAAGGTTTTGGGTTCTAGTTTGGAGGAAATTCGAAGGGTGGTCAACCAGCAGGGGCATTTTGACAAGATTTTGGCCATAGGAATGATCTTCTAAACCTTAGGCACCAAGATATAGTTAAGGTGGGCAAATAACTTAGAGAAAACAAACATGGGCACAAGAAGACGAAAAACAACTTTCCTAGAACATATTTATCAAACAAAAAACTAATGGGAAAGGCACAGCATAGATCCATTAGCTTACTCAACATTCTATAAGACTGAAAATGAAGAAGAGAAACACATCATAACCTATTTGACTTGATTATAAACTAGTGGCTACAACCTCGGTCCTTATTTCACAACGAATCCAACAATTCATTGGACGAACAGTTATTTTGGTGTTAGGGACTAGAAAAGTCTCAAATCTGAAACACCCATTATATTAGTCAGAAAATACACCAGGCATTAGGATTACAAAGAACAATGTCCTTGGATTTCTTGTTCTCTTATTCAAAGTTGGCTACTTAGAGAATGCTTACAATCAGAATGAGAATGATGAGAAGTGCAAGGAAGAGAAAGCCACCTATCATTGCAAAACTGTGATACTCCAGAAAAATCTTCAATTTTTTATTACTTAGGTCTTTATTTCGCCCTTTCCAACTGCAAAAAAATAAGCTCTCAAAATGAATAACATCTTTGGTTAAAGCATTAAATCTCATTATTAACATGTTGGAAAAGCGTGCCTGATATTTGGTTCTAAAGGTGCCTTCAACCCGCTAATTTCCATTAGCTTTTTGATTTAGTGGGTTGATTTAACCAAACTTCCAGCTAACTCATGCTTAGGGACCCCCACTCTCTCTTAATCCCACGAAATCGGGAGCATGCGTGCAAACTCTCCTTGGCAAACAATTGCATTGCATATATGGAGGTCCCTATCCAGGTGTCGTCTTCTCATTGGGCCACTCGTCCCTCTGGAGTATGGATTTTCACTAGCTCGTGTAACTAAATGCCTGTGAATGTGTTCTAACTCTCAAATCGCGCAGGAGCAACAGTTCTAACGGTGTACAAGGGGGTTGTTATGCCCCCTCTCACCTAGGGGGTAACTAGAGGAGATCATGGCTCATGCCTCACAATGAAGACAATGATCTTAGAGATGATCATCGACATTCTTCACTGACAACAGCCTCTCAAATGCCTCCCCCCTCATCATTGCTTGGCTCAGCTCCTACACTTGATTAGCATGCTTCATCCAATGATGGTGGTCCAGCACACATGAGGTACACTAGTCATTGTTTCATATAAAGTGTCACATTTACTGTATAAGGCATTTAGGTGAGGATCATGGGTGGAAGCTAGATATTGGATCATGATTGCTTGGAAGTTATGATTTTTACCTTGTTTCACCTTGGTGGTTATCATAGGTGTCCTAGTCCAGTGTTGCCACTCTTTGGAAAAAGGGGTACTACTCAGAAGCCTTGATCGGGGTGGCATACCACTCCCTTCCATAATTAACACTTTCATCTTGATTCCTTCTGCTGTCCTACCTTCTGGGAATGGTCGTTACATGTACCCCAAAAAGGTTCATGTATCATTCTCTTATGAGAAGGAAGGGCTAGAATGTCGAGGTTGATGTAGCTGCTAAAGAATAAAAAGAAAGCATGTTATAAAAGAAAGAAGAACTAATGGGATAATAAATGACCAAGTCAAAATCCAAAGGTCAGCTTGAGCTCTACCCCCTCGCTATGAGGCAATTGCCCCTTCCTAATGAACTGAATGCATATCAATTAGAAGGACTTATTACTAATACGAAAAATAATGAATGCTTGAAACTTGAAAAGGGGACTTGCTAAGCAATAAAAGAATATCAAAAGGCAAAAAGGGGTTTGAAATACACACACTGTCAAGGAAAGGGTATCTCAAGCAGCAAGCGCTCCCTCTACAAAGGCGCTCATAGAAATGAACGGAGCACGGTTACCTTTCATGTTAATGACTCCATGACCATGAAGTAAACCCCATGTCACATCATTCATTATACTTACACTTTGAAGGGTTTCTCGGGAACTACTCCTCTACTTGGGTACCAACACACCTAATAGGATCTCGTGATGGCCCTCCAATACTTAAACTTGACAAAATGCATAAAGTCTTGAGCTAGTGTGAAGTTTGAAGAAGATACCTAATGTGAATTGCTTGTGTGGATCTTGTATTAAGTAGTGACCTACTTTGTATGATTCTAATGACTGTTGTATCTTGTAATGTTGGATTTACCTGATTTTGTGTGCCTTGCTTGATCATGATGCACCCTTCACATGGTCCTTTGGAGGACGTTTTCATGATGATGCCCGGGACGTTGTGCATTATACAAAGGACGTTGCACACTTGATATAAAGTGTTGGGTCCTTTGATGATTTGGCATGCCTTAAGGCACCTCCTAGGACTTAGATGTTGGACAACTGAGCTATGACGTTGCATATATAGCATGATGTACCATTGAGAGGGAAAGAAGCCCCACGGGCTAGACAATGCACCCCTAAGCATATTAGGCTTTGATAGGATAACATTGCACTTGGAGACAATGGTACACCTCTTTGGAGAGGTTGTGGAGCTCTCTTCACCCATGACCTCACACCCTAGCCCTTGGACGTTGGATATGTTGACGATGACGTCATGAATGATGATGATTTGTTGCTTGTTGAGTCAACCTAGCATGATGGCATCCTTTTGATGATGAGTTAGCACTTGATGATGATGAGATGTGACCTTTGGATGAGGAGGTGTGACCCTTAACAATGCTTTGCACCCTTTGATGGAGAGGCGTGGCCTTTGGAGGCTCTTTTACCCCTTTAGAGGATGATCTCACCACCCTTTGAGGCTCTTACACTCACACGTGTCATTTTTGAGGGGACGTTTTAATGTATTTTCATTTTATCTTTGTATTGGAGGCTATTTCAGGGGTCAGCCTAGACCTATCCACCTTATATCATCGACATTTTACATTTTTGGGGCTTAGTGAGAGGGAAAGAGTTATTGTTTCCTCATATAAAAGGCTAGCACTTCCCTCAATTACAAATCATAACTCATACTTGTAGAGAATCAATTTTCTTTTCTTCTTTTACACTTTTCTCGTCATGGAGTACTTATGTGCACCTCTTGGAGAGTGATCTTGTGGATGCTTGTCTTGTTTTAGTGGATGATTCATGGATTAGGGTTTCTTCATGCATCGCGACTTGGTATAGTAAGTGTTCTTTCCAAGTATTGATGTTTATTCATGGTGTTTTAAGTTGATGCTCTATCAAATTGTTGATGAGTTGCATGTTATCTTGTTCTCCTTAGATAATTTTGTTTTAAAACCCTAAGAAGGATTGTAATTATCCATCCCTCTCCTTGTTCTCATTCATATAAGCTTGTTGAAGCATATAAGGCCAAGTTTAAGGATTGTGAATGTACATCCCCCTAAAGTTGTCTTTATCGGTTGAATTTTAGAGCTTGTGATTGTACTACTCTAGGGTTTAAACTATTTTCCACCTTGATCTCTTGTTAAAAGTCATAAAAGACATAGGACAGAAATAGGGATTGTGATTGTACATCCCCCAAATCTTGTCTTACTAAAGGATAAACCTAGGGATTTCGATTGTACATCCCCCTAGAATTTAACCCTTGAGTTATCTTTGCCTTTTAATCTCATTAAAGTTGCATTGACTCCATATGCCCAAGGATTTAAAACGGCACTAGTCTTTTCTTGTTGCAAGTGATCCAAACCCTAGTTTTAGTTCTCTCACTCTCTCCCAACGTCTTGTGTTAGTTTAGGACTTTTGCATTGCATCTTGATTCACCATCATCCCTAGCCTAACGCCTTGCACTTATTGTTTAGAATCATCATCTAACATCATTATTTTTGCATTTATTGCAGTTTCAGCCAATAGGGTTTATTATCTTGCATCCATTTAACATAACATGCTATTTCTTTCAAGCAATTGCTAGCTAATGGTTTGTTAGCGTTCAACGAAAGAATCTACCAAAGACTCAGTATGCTTACCAAGTTAGGGAGAGATCCTAGTGATAGTATAGTCATGTTCCAAAAAAGATGTTCGGGCTCGTTCAGACTCGGAACTAGACCTTACGTGGGAATCGAAACCAGATGATCTTCTTGTGTAAGTTCCCCTGTGGAGTCGTCTATGTATCATGTGGAGTCGCCAGTTGAGCTAAAAAGAATATACCAATCAAAAAAAACTCACCGATAGCATTGCCACCAATGTTTGCGTTCCCTAGCAACGATGCCAATTTGTTAGCACATTTTTCCACCCTCCAATCAAATCTGATCTAAGGTAAAATCAGCGATGGAAAAGATGTTAATTCAAGGAGAGAATGCCCTAAGTGTCACTTGCAAACCTCCTCCGCTCGGGCTGGTGCGTACCAACCTCAGTGGGGAGTCCCTAGGTACCTCACTACTGATTTCAAATCTGGTTTTCTGCAATAAAACACAACTAACAGCAGCCAAATTTGTCTTGGAAAGCGAGTAAAACTGCCAAAGACGTTAGGAAAAAGATAGTATATTTCACTTGGAAGGATCCCTGCAGTGTTAGCGTGAGAAAGATGAATAGAAAGAGGAAAAGATGTAAATCTTGTAGGCTTTGGATGTCTCACTGTATCCCACCAAATTTCCCTTCTCTGTTGTAGGATCTAACTTGGTCATTTTCTCAGCAAGGATATAGCAATAAGAAACACAGCCAAAGATGCGAACGTGACTGATGTCTGGTTTCTTTCATATGAATGCTTCTTCAGGTGTTACATTTCCAAGCACTTTATGAGGACTTCTATTTTGAAGATACACAGCAATGTTACATGCTTCTGTCCAAAGGAATTTAGGAAGATTCTGATCATGCAGCATTGCCTTTGTTGCACCAACAATGGCTCTATTCTTTCTCTCTGAAACCCCATTCTGTTGAGGGGTATATGGGACTGTCAGCGCTCTTTTGATCCCAGCTTCAACACAGAATTTCTTTAAGGCATGAGATGTGCATTCCCCCCCATTATCAGATCTGAGGGATTTTATTCTTTTCCATGTTTGATTTTCAACAAAAACTTTGAATTCTTGAAATCTCTTGAGCACCGTTTCTGAGGTTTTTCCTGTCAAGAAATAAATCCAAGTTTTTATAGAGAAGTCGTCTATGAAGGTGATGTAGTATCTAAACTTCCCTCCTGTGGACAAGGAAGACATGGGACCACATATCTCAGTATGAATCAACTCCAAGATACCTTTGAACCTAGAATCGCTCTTAGGGAAGGGTGCTCTTACATATTTACCTAGAGCACATCCCTTACATGCTTCGTGGTGTTATGTGGAGAAGGAAGGGATTCCTGTCACAATCTTGCCCAGAATTTTAAGAGCTCCATGTCCAAGATGGGCCATGTTGTCGTCCTTATACACACCTACAAACGTGGAGAAGTCTCCAACCCACTTGGTGTGTCCTTGGAGGCACAAGCCCAAGTCCAAACCCATTGTCACCTCGATATGGACGTCTTCCATCTAGGCTCACTCCTAGGAAAGCCAAGGGGGGTAGACCCTATTTAACTATGTTAAGGTTGAATTAGTGATCTAGGAGTTAATTTGGTTTTTTAAGGATGCCCAACCCAATGACAAGCAAATGCAACTTTTCAAATTGCAAGCAAACCTTTTCTTTAAGATACAAAAATAGACCAGTGCCTAAAATATACCCAATGTTTATTTACAAAATTACAACTTGTATCTACAAAAGAAATAAAACAAGAGATATAAACAATGAAATGACTTAGCTTTAAACAACTAATCCAAAATGAAAGAAAATTCTCAACACAATAGACAATGATACATCAACTCATATAGATATTCACAATGAGAGAGATAACATGAAATTGAAAATGCTTGGAAAAATAAAAACACAAAGAAAGTAAATTGCTTTGAAAGTAGAGTTGCACAACTTGAAAAGTAAATTACTTTGAAAGTAAAGTTGCTCAACTTGAAAAGAAAGATAGCTAAAATTGAAAGTGCAAATGTAGTGAATGTAGTGTGTAGGTTGATTTTAGTACATTTTAAGTCTCCCTTGAATTAGGGGGAATTAAGGTGTGAGAGATGCAAGCCTAGACTATGTGACTACCCCAAGTCCCTACCCTTCAACCAAAAGGAAATGTTGGGTGCTCAAGAAGAAGGACAAACAAGGTCTTTCCCTAGTTCCTCAGGTCAGATCCAGAATGCTTGGGCGCTCAACAAGAGGGACACGTAGTGCCGTGAAGACGTCCCCGACTTCAACCTCAAGTAGCCTCCCAAGTTACACTATTTTGGTGATTGAAAGAATGAAAGGACCGAGTGCCTAATTAAACTAGCCTCACAATCTCTTTCCCTATTTCTTTCCCAAATCCAAAAGTGGCAAGGGAAAGAAATACGAGGTACAGGCAAGGCACAATTTAGATTACTTTCCAAAGCAAATAAAGGTCCTAGCCTCATGACATTGCAAGGTTGGCAGAGCCAAACACAATGCAAGGTGTGGGCACAAATTAATAAATTAAGTAGCTTGAAATGAGAATTTACAATGGCCTAGCCACACAACTTTGCCTTGGACAAAGGTGGGCAAATGAATGTAAATTAAATGACTAGACAACCTCACAACAATGGCACAAGGAGGAGGACAAGCCTACCGATTTTGTGCCAAGGTGGGTGAATGAAAAGAAAATAACTTAAATGGAAATAGCTAAACTAGCCACACAACCTTCTTTTTATGAGAGAAGTGGGGCAAACAAAGAAAGGCAAAACAGAAAATTTAAAATGATCTAGCCATACGATATTGCATGGATTGGCATAGCCAAATCACTTTGCAAATGTGTAGGCAACTAAACTAATTTACAAAACAAAAATTTAACTTTATGGAAAAGAATGCAAGCCCAAGAGACTCTCTTGGGCTGCTTACAATGTCTAGAAGAGAGAAGAAAGAAGGGGGTTTGATACCCCAAGCCTTTGGAGGCTCTCTTGGAGTGTTTTAAGGCCCAAAATAGGCAACACTTCCCCTTGTTCTGGCGAAAATCTGGCAAAAACAACAAGCAAAGGATTGCTGGAAATGCTACAAAACACTCAAAAACTCATTAATTTTTGTTAGTAGACAAAACATAAATTTTTAACATAAAAATATGAATGTAAAATATGATTTTTTATGACTATTTTAGAACAGAAAATTGCTACAAATCAATTCGGAAAGATAGAAATGGAAACAGAAAATTATTGGAGGCTTATGTTGGTTGAATAAGCAAATTTCCATAAGACTGTGGGGAATCCCAAGAAGACTGTCAGGGAAAGCAAGCATCCAGAGATGTTTTGTAGCTATATAGCTATGGTGAACAGCATCAATGACTCTGAGCCTTCCACTTTTGCGGAGGAAGTAGATCAGCAGGTCTGAAAAGATGCCATGGTGGAAGAGTACAATTCCATTATGAAGAATGATGTGTGGGAGGTTGTTCTCAGACCTGAGGGGAAGTCAGTAGTGACTTCTAGGCGGCTCTATAAAATCAAGCATGTTGCATATGGCAGCTTTGAGAATTACAAGGCTCGATTTGTGGCTTGAGGGTTCTCACAAAAAAAGGGAGTCGATTATGATGAGACCTTCGCTCTGGTTGCTAAATATACTTCGATCAGGGCAGTGATCTCCATTGCAGCAGAGATAGGTTGGAAGATCCACCAGATGGATGTGAAAACCACATTTCTAAATGGTCTCATACAGGAGAAGGTGTACATTGAGCAGCCACGTGGCTTTGAGGTGCATGAGAGAGAGTCTCATGTGTGCAGATTGAAAAAGGTGTTATATGTTCTGAAGCAAGCTCCAAGAGCTTGGTATTCGAGGATTGATACTTATTTGCAGTAGATGGGTTTTGAGAAGAGTGAGGCAGATCCCAACCTTTACTACATTGAGGTTGGCGAGGACCCTCTTATTCTTGTGCTATATGTTGACGATCTTTTCATTACAGGGGCAGAGAGACTCATAGATGGTTGCAAGCAAAGATTTTCTTCAGAGTTTGAGATGAAAGATATTGGACTAATGCATTATTTCTTGGGGTTGGAAGTTTGGCAAGAACTAGGACACATTTTTATGGGATGGGGCAAGTATGTTGTTGACATTCTGAAGAGATTTCAGATGAAGGATTGCAGGCCTATGTCCACACCCACGATTACCAACTGGAAGAAGCTCAATGCTTTTGAGTCCAAGTTTGTTGGTCCAACAATTTATTGTCAGTTGATAGGTTCATTGATGTATTTGGTCAACACCAAACCAAATATTTGTTTTATTTTCAACACTCTCAGTCAGTTTATGGTAGAGCCTAGGAGAGTGCATTGGGTGGCAGCAAAACATGTGCTCAGGTACCTACAGGGTACGGTGGATTATGGCTTGGACTATGTGAGAGGGGATGGAGCCAGATTGACAAGATACATAGACTCAGATTGCGCAGGATGTGTTGTTGACAGGAAAAGTACTTCAAGGTGTTGTTTCAGAGTGGGCTTAGTGGTTGTGTCATGGTTCAGTCGGAAGTAAAATTCAGTGGCACTGAGTTCTGCTGAGGCAAAGTATATGGCAGCCATTCAGGCTAGTTGTGAGGCCATATGGCTTCGCAAGTTAATGGTTGGGTTATTTGGTGTGTAGTTGAGGCCTATTGTGATTTACTGTGACAATCAGTGTTGCAAAAAACTCTCGGAGAATCCGGTTTTTCATGACAGGTCGAAACACATAGAGATCAAATAACACTTCATCCGTGACTATGTTCAAAGAGGAGCAGTTGATCTTCAGTACATATCGACTGATGAGCAGGTTGCAGACATCCTCACTAAGCTTTGGGAAGAGGCAAGTTTGTTCCCTTCAGAGATAAGCTAGGAGTGGTGAGGAACACTTTCCTCGATAAGAGGGAGTATTAAATATTGTACCTTGGACAAGTGTTTCTCACATTGGCTAGGCACCTAGCATGTGGGGAAATGTCCAAAGTGGTCCCTAGTACATTAACTTTATGAGATATAAAATTAAAAGTGACTTTTGAGAATATATCATGAAAAGGGTAAACATAAGAGACTTTAAATCACCACCATTAATCTTGATGGCCCGAGACTAAATCCCAACCATTAGATCAAGTGACTTTTCATTGAGATAATCAAAAAGGAAACCTAGGGATTGAGGCGCCTCACTTGGTCATTCATGAGCATTGAATGAGAGAGAGTTGACAGAGAAGTGGATAAGATTGCAGCAAGAAGGGCGTGCATTTCAAGGCAAGAGAGGGCATGCACTTTGAGGAGAAACTTCAGCATTTATTGAAGGCCATACAGCACGGATTTCTGGGTAGTACAGAAAAAAATTGCAGGCCGTACAGCAGAGAGAATGCACAGAAACCGAGGCAAGGGTTGGCATGGATTTCTAGGCAGGCGTACAGCAAATTTTGGCACAGAAATCGAGGCAGCTGTTGGGCATAAATCTGTACAGTTCGTACAGCAGCAAGAACAGAAACCGAGGGCCGTACAGCACAGAAATTCTGGGCATGTATTTTGAGGTGTTTTCACACTGATTTTGAGGTTGCTTGGCACAAATTTCAAGATACGTTTATGTATTTTTTTTCCTGAAGTATTTTGCTGTAAAAGAAAGTTTTCTCTGAGCTCAAAATAATAAAAAACTCCCTCTCTCACTGGTTTTACCCTTGTGGATTTTTCCAGGGGCTATTTGCCCAAAAATCTCTTGAGTTAATTTTCTGGGTGTGTGCATTTATTTCCGGTTCAGTTTCGCTGTAAAAGACTTCATGTGTTTCCTGTTATAAATTTCTGTTTATGCTAATTTCATTTTCAGCAGAGAATGAAATGTGGGTTGGGCGTTAAATGGTGAAAATTTATTGAGACTTGAAACCGGGTTGGGGTCTGGAAAAATTTTACAATTTCACTATTTTTCTTTCTGGCAGGCACCAAGTTTGCCACCCATTTTAAATATCTTACTGGAATAATTATTTTGGCATCATAGAGTTTTTTCATCTCTGTTTGTACCAAAGGGCACAGCATGGGGTTTAGTTGTCTCTGCTTCTGCCTGAAAAGCTGGATGTCTTCTTTCAAGGGAATATGATGCTAGATTTTAGCAGGGTCATAAGTCTTAAGATCTTCAAACCTCCATGCAAAGACATCTTCGAATTCTTTGAACAGCTGAATGTGCTTATCTTTTTCTTCAGGAGATAGAATCTTTGATATTTTGATCAATTTTGGATCATCTCTTGTGCCCAAGTTGCAATCATCCACTTCTAATGGTTCTGGCTTCATGGAGGGTTTCAAAGATACATCACTTGAGTTGAAAAGTCTCTTCAGTGGAACTAGCCCTCTTGGGATGAAATTCGTTTTGAGTTGTATAACCCTCTGTCCAATCATTTCAAACCATGATTGATCTACTCACTAATTAGTTTCCACCTCTATCCTGTCTGCGCCCTCATCTGAATCGATGTTCTAATTCAAATATTTGTCAATAAAAGTCAAGAATATTTTGATTTGTTCCTCATCTTCAAACACCTGCCTTTGTTTTATGTTTTCAGGGGTGACAGTTATATGCATGACCTGAATAGAATAACAGAGGTGATCAAAATCAGGCAGTTTGAAATTTACAGTAGAATGGGCCAAGTTGTCGGATCTCTCTGATTCTTTTCCTGAGGGTCAGCAGTGATCTCAACAACCTCAAAAAAATTGTCAAGCATATCCCAGACTGCATGCCTATACTGCCTCAACCTTGGATGCTAAGCCAGCTATTTGTTTTGCACTTGGTTCACGATCAAATCGGAGACTCCAAGTATATTGAGTTGTTTTATCCCCATCTTCCTAGTCATTTCTAACTGCAGCATCAACACTTCATACTCTGCCAAATTGTTTGAACATTCAAATTCCAGCTTGAATCCATGCGGAAACTCTCTTCCCTTGGGTGAGACCAACGAGACACCTGCCCCATTTCCTTCTTTATTACATGCACCATAAACTGTAATGTCCACAGTTCTGAAGGGCTGGAGCTTTCTCCTTGACACATCAAAAGGATACACTAATTATCAGTAAGGGGTTCATTGTTGTGCATGAAGTTCCTGATATTGTCTGTGATGTAGGAAGGGAAGTTGGTGGGCTTTTCAGGGTCGTTGATCACATAAATCATCTTAGGCTCTCTATACAGGTGGTGGATTTCTCCCCAAAAGACAGGACTGGTGGCACAAGATAAGTCAAATTGGATATCCCCCCCCCCACAGAAGGCTCCAGTGTCTAGACAACAACATACCATAGGTGGGAGGGACGCCTGTAATCACTACATCCATCATAACAAATTTACTAGGGATCTACACCATTCCTACCACCAAATCTTTGATCATTCCCAAGGACTTGACCCTCTTCGAATAGGGTAAGTCTTTGTTGGGTCTAGTGATGTCTAGGCCTAATTTTTCCATGATTGCTAAAGGCATCAGGTGATGGAGATGAAGGTCCTTAAGTTCTAAGGTGATGTAGAAGGGAGGGGTCAATTGATCATTTACATTGGGAAAATTTCCCAGCAATATCTTAGGGGCATCATCTTGCAGATTGATCTAATCTGCTTGCAAGGGGGCCTCACTATACCGAGCCATCGCACAGGGATCCTGAGGTCATTTCTATTTTGTGTTGGTTGGGGGTTGGCAAATGAACATTGTTGCTACCCATTTAACCCAAAAAAGGTAGATACCTACTTTCTGTGAAAAGGATACCTAATTACTTCAGAAAGAGGCATGGGAATTTTTAATTTACTGAGTTCATACCTAATATTGAGAGGAGAAGGAACAAGAGGAGCTACCTCTGTAGCCCTAGAAACATTGAGCAGTTTGGAGTCTGGACAAGATGGCACTAGGTTGTTGTGGTAAAAGGGCCTTCCCTCCACTTCCCGGAATGAGGGGACCTTTAGATTGCTCAGTTGTTGCTCAGTTGTTTTGGGTTCTTCTCTGAAGAGGATGACGGGCTTCCAGAAATCACACGCTCTAAACATTGTGCCTTTCCTCGAACTTTCAGGAAATTTGGTTTCCTCTCTTGCATTCTCGAGCTTCATGGGCGTTTCTTCCCTTCTGAAATTTGGGGCATTCAATCATTTCTTCACTTTTAAAATTTGGGGTGTTCAATCTGGGTCTCGACTAATACTTTCTTCTTACCTCATCTATGATGTTATCAGAAACCATTCGTAGTTGAGCAGGTGACAGATCCAGAGGCTCTTCTTCCTACAAGCAGATATTCTCCCATCGGGGTTCTTCTTGTTCTTCCATTAGGAGGAGCCCTTCAGATCCAAGCAGGGGAAATGAGTCACTTACCGCATTCAAATGATCATTAGGATGGAAGAGCATATTGAGGTCCATATGTTGATCTGTAGATTCTTCTCCCCTTTGTTCATAGTATTCCTCGTAGTAGAGGGGTGGAGGAATCATCATGTTAACCTGAGCTCTTGAGGTCTGTGGTAGATCAGGCTCTTCCAACCTATTCTGTATTTGCAAAACATTTGGGGGGGGGCATTTCTTAAGGAACTTATGGTGAAATTAGGCCCAATGCCTTAAAGAGCCAATTGGCAGGTTCCCAAACCATTTCCTGACTTCTCCCTCTAGAGAGTCAGCAAACATCCTAGAGAAAACATCATCATCTTCCACATAGAAGTTGTCTGTGCAATAATGGAAAGCAGTAAGGTGATCTTCTGTGGTAATACTGTTTTCCCCATTCAATCTTGGTAAAATTTTGAGGTAGCCATTACATAGATTCCCAAGACAATATGGGACGTATGACTAATGGTTTGAACCTGGCTACTAGCCAAGGATGAGGAGGCATCTGGCCGATCATATGAGGGTTTGTGGTTTGGATCTGTGAATGGGAAGGAGTCCCAACTAATGGTGAAGATCCCGAGGGTGTAAAGACTTGAAGTGAGGGGATGGCCCAAGACTATGATGATGACGTAGGGTCAACATACAGCCAAGATGGGCTTGGATTATTCTTCTTCTCAAGTCAGGCTCTATAAGAGAACGGGGTATTTAATTTCCCAAATTGATCAAAATAGGCTGCTTCCCTGACAGATCTATCAGGGGTGGGGAAGACAAGCCACATTCTCAGAGATTTTCCCTTCTAGTATCACTAAGGTATGGGAATGTAGCACAAGAATATTAATGTGCTCAGATACATCATACACCAATGGATAATGGAATCGTACAGTCTAGTTGCCTACCTGCAAATGGGCCTCAAGGCCTTTATCGTTGTCACCAAATCTATTCTAGATCTTATATAGGAGTGACCAGACATCCTCTAGAATTGGATCTTGTGACAACGGATCTGGAATTCAACTTGTCGCGGTGAACACTTCCCCTGTGGAGTCATGTTTTTAGTGGAGTCGCCTTTCAGAGTAGTCTTTGAATTTTTAGAGAATTTATCACTTATCAATCTTTCTTTGAAGAGGAAGAAATAGACCTCCATATGTGGTAGGGAGCAATTGATCCAGTAAATAGATCCATTCATAACTACTATGCACAGATCTCATTCCACAATTTGTTCCCTCTCCGACTAGAGAACAAATTTATGTCGTATACCAGAATGTGTTCGCAACAACGGCGTCAGTTCCTATGTTGTCCCCCAGGTTCTCACCTATCTCTCACAGAGGAGTCAAACGCCAAGGCATCATGTGCAAGATGCACCTTCCTGCACCAATCTAGGCCTTCAAGCCAAATCTTGCACTAAAGGGGGGGATCCTCAATATTTTCTAAGCCAAGAGTCCCAGTCTATCACTCAATGACAACCTATTTAACAGATGAAGCTCAAACTAGATTTATAACTGAGAAAATGGTGCATGGAATCAATCTTTGCTATGGATTTCGAATAGGAACAAGGTGTTGGGTTTTATTTTGGAGGAAATTCAAAAGAGAGCCAACCAACAGGGAGGTTTTGACAAGATTTCAGCCATAGGAACAATCTTTTGAACCTTAGGCACCAAGATCTAGTTAAACTAGGCAAATAACTGAGAGAAAACAAATAAGGAGATCTTTTTTCTCACTTTTAACTATAGGGAAGGAGCTCTCACGGTCTGTCATTATGCAAACAAAGGGTAAAATCGAGATTTAAAGGGATTTCAAGTGCTTTGAAGGTGGATTAGAAAACCAAATTTGTCTCTCCTCTGCCTTCAATATTCATTCAATGATAGGGAACTGCAGGTAGGATTTGTAGTCAAATGGAAGCCAGAGCTTGGAGGTGCCCCTAATAGGCCTAGCAAAAAAATATGGGATGTGTGGGGAAGAGAGTGAAGCCCAAAAGCAAACCCAAATTTTGAAATTGTCAAAGTCCTCATCGTAATCTCTAATACTAGTTGATATGTACTCACAAATCAAAAATTGGGAAACAAAGATGAGATAAGATAAGTCTTTTAATGAGCAACAAATGACCAAAAGTAGGTCAACAAGACTTCTTAGTACATAAGTGATGACACATATATTTGGACAATAATTTTCCTTTAGGAAAGGTTTATGAAACAATAGATGGTACCAAAAAGAAGACCAAAAAGCAAATGTAGGCCCTAGAAGTCCAGAACTTTATGATAGGATTTTGACATTCTTCATAAGAGGTGGTAGAAATTAGACTCTCCCTTGCATATGGTAGCCAATGCATTGGGTACTAAATTGTACAAAGAGATGAATCCTTGCAAGATTTCATCTGATGCAACGATAAAGGAAAGATTCACGAAGAATTTGTCCAAAATATATTCTCCACAAGACATCGCTCACATTAGAGGTCAATTTCTTAACTTTGCAATGTTGGAGGAAGAATTTGGGGCAAGATTGGCACAAGATATCAAGCAACATTAGCTCAAAAAGATTATATTGGTCGGTAGAGATTGCATGGACATAAAGCCCATAACTTACCTCATTTGGGTATCTGACTTTAATCTCAGATTGCATGTTCCTCTTCTTGTTAGAATGAATTGGAGCACACTATCTAGAATAACATACAGGTCAGACGAAATTTGTGAATAGATGCATCAGGTATGCATTGTCATGTATGCATCAGAAAAGCCCAATATCCAAAACCATCAAGGCAATTGCCATCATATTTTGTAATCTATTTTGTATTATCAATTGCATCTTTTAATAACTAAAAAGACAAAAGCAAACAATAATGTTAATATGACTATTATCCAATATCTATATAAAATTATAAATAACCATCTCCCTCCTTTTTCCATTCCTCACTTTGTTCCCATTTTGAATAAATTCCCTTTTCAATCCCCCACTTGTTGTGGACCCCCAGCATTTAGGCAATGCCTTCCCTCCAATCTCTTTCATCTCCTCTGTTTTTCCTTTCCTTTTCTTTTGAGTTCAATTTTTACTTCCACTTTCCCTTTTTCCCCTTCCTCTTGTTTCCTTTCATCTAGTTTTCCTTCCAAACCCTTGAACCTATGTCCCCTTGTCTGTTTCCTTTGCCTTTGACTTGCCTTCTTCTTCTCTCCTTCCATTCACTTGACATTTGTTGGCAAGTTCCCCCTCTTTCTTAGTTGCAGCCATCTTTAGATGTGGCTTCTTCCATCCCTCTTTTTATTTTCTTCACCCCTCCCCTTCTGAGCGCTAACTTCCCTTTCAATTCCTTAAGTCTTACATTTTATTTCATTTTTAGTTACATCTGTTTGTTTCTTCCCTAGCTCTAATTCTCCCTATGGGATTTGATCCCTTTTGTCAATCTTGCCCCTCTTGATTTTATATCAATTATAATTCTCTCCTAACCAAATTATGGAGTTGTGTCTTCTCTTTATTCTATCTCTAGTTCCCAACATGATACAAGTCATCACTTTAAAGTTAAAAGAGATCTGGTGTAAGATCAGAGTCTACGTAAAGATCATTTTGGTATTATATTCTCTTTTATCTCTCTAGTTACCGAAATGAAACAAATCATTACTTAAAAGATATTCATTTTTCTCTTCTTCTTTTTTGAGTATTTAACTTTCCCTCTCTCTTCATCCTCTCAAGTATTTGATTTATCTTCCACATAATCCTTCCTTCTTTTTTTTTTTATTGGCATCAATTTTCCTTTCTATTGAATTCTTTATAATTTGTTTTTGTTTTGTACTTGCCTACCCCTTTTCAAAAGTCAAAACTTCCCCTCATCACCTTATTATTTGCATTTTCTTCATCAACATTAGCAACATTGCTCTCTTTCAGTCCACTGCCAGCCCTGATGATGAGCAAAGTGCTCACTCAAAAGGCATAGACCTGAAAATTATTTATGCAGTTAATAACCAAAAATCATTCACAATAATCAGCATATTCTCATCAACCTGCCTCTTGTTGAATTTTCGATATGAGAAGATATTGTATGTGAATGCTTATCTTATTACAATAATGAGTGTTCTATATATATAAAGAACATATGGTGACCATCCATGAAGAGATGCATCCCTTGGGTAATAAATATATTTATACTTTATATTATATTATAAATATACTTTATATTTATACTGTATACTTTATTATATATATTTATACTTTATATTATAAATATATTATTACATTAATAATAATATTGTTTAATAATTAATAATCATATTGTTAATTATTAATCTAGTAGAATGTCTTTCCGATACTGCCCAAACATCAACACTCCCTCTCAACAAGGGAGACATTCTACATTATGCCAAGATTACCTCTGAAGATTACCTGTGAGTAGCTCTCAAATAGCTTCAACATGTCACCATGACATCCATTACCTCGCAATGCATCTGTACCTCATCATGTGTACCCTTGTGACTTCACAGCCAATGCATCCAAGGCCTGTGGGTAGTTCTCAAATAACTTCAACATGTCCCCAGGACATCCACTACCCTGCAATGCATCTGTACCTCACCCCATGCACCCTTGTGACTTCACAGCATGCATCTAGGGCCAATGGGTAGCTCTCCAATAGCTACAACATGTCATCATGAGACTATCCAGTTTCCCACAGAAAACTTGGATATCTTATGCATGACATCGAGTACCCTGCGATAACATCTATACCTCGTCTCTTCAACATACATCTAGGGTCGTTGGGTAGCTCTTCAATGGCTACAACATGTCATCATGACATCCACTACCATGCGATAACATATGAAGACATCACTCCCTCTTAACTAGGAAGGTATTCTTTCCAGACACAGACTCCAAGTCTGATACCACACAAGCTCACATTCATTGATTGTTGAACACGCGAATCTATACATCCTCAGATATCCATAGTGCAACATGACTTCACCCCATGCAACCAAGTTCTATGGGTAGCTCTCAATAGCTACAACATGTCCCCATGACATCCACTCCCTGCGATGCATCAATGCCTGATCATGTGCACCCTTGGTCTCAATGCCAACCCTTTTTCATGTTGGATGAGAACACTCAGTGCCAGCCCTTTTTCATGTTGGATGAGTTCCACCTGTCTCAGTGCCAGCCCTTTTTCATGTTGGATGAGAACACTCAGTGCCAGCCATTTTTCATGCTGGATGAGTTCCACCTGTCTCAGTGCCAGCCATTTTTCATGCTGGATGAGTTCCACCTGTCTTAGTGCCAGCCCTTTTTCAAGCTGGATGAGAACACTCAATGCCAACCCTTTTTCATGTTGGATGAGTTCCACCTGTCTCAGTGCCAGCCCTTTTTTCATGCTAGATGATTTCCACCTGTCTCAGTGCCAGCCCTTTTTCATGCTGGATGAGTTCCACCTGTCTCAGTGCCAACCCTTTTTCGTGTTGGATGAGAACATTCAGTGCTAGCCCTTTTTCATGCTGGATGAGTTCCATATGTCTCAGTGCCAACCCGTTTTCATGCTGGATGAGAACACTCCCTCTGAAGAGGGACCACGCCAAGCTTGTCCCTGAAGTACTCAAACTTCATCCTCGACAACGGCTTGGTAAACACGTCTGCAACTTGATCCTCTATAGTCACGAAACTGGAGCCTCACTGCTCCCTTCTGCACTATATCCTTGATATAGTAATATATGATCTCGATATGCTTCGACCTATCATAGACCACGGGGTTCTCTTACGACTTCATGCAACTCTGGTTGTCACACCAAATGCAGGTCACCTCCATTCCAAGACCAAATAACCCAGACAGAAGTTCTCGAAGCTACACTGCCACTGCACATGCTGCCAAATACTCAGCTTCAGCCGTACTGAGCGCCACATATGACTGCTTCCTGCATTTGGCGGAGCCTCTTACTCCTTACTATAATACCCAACTACCTCTAGAACTGACCGTCCAGCTCCCTCTCGAGCACTGAATATCAATTGAATCTTCAACCTGCTAACTTCAACACTTGTCCTCCAGAACAAGTCTCGTCATCCTCTTCTTGCAGGTATTACCTACAAGTCAAATTCAGTGCAATAGTCTGCAATTTTCAAAGTCACACTGCTTCACGACTTGCTGCCACATACTCAGCTTCAACCATACTGAGCGCCACACATGTTGCCACATACTCAGCTTCAACCATATTGAGCGCCACACATGCTGCCACATACTCATCTTCAACCATACTGAGCGCCACACATGACTGCTTCCTGCATCCGAGGGAGCCTCCTGCTCCTTACTATAGTACCCAGCTCCCTCTGGAATTGACTGTCCGTCTCCCTCTTGAGCACTGAATATCAACTGGATCTTCAACCTGTTGACTTCATCACTTGTCCTCCAGAACAAGTCTCGTCATCCTCTTCTTGTAGGTCTTACCTACAAGTCAAAATTCAGTCCAGTAGTCAGCAATTTCCGAAGCCACACTGCTTCACGACTTGCTGCAGATGCTGCCACATACCCTGCCTCAGTTGTACTGAGTGCTACACACAACTGCTTCGTGCTACTCGATGAAACCATACCGGAGGCTAGACTGAAGAAATATGTCGAAGTACTCTTCTGATCGGGAATATTGTCGGCCCAATATGAATCTAAATATCCATATAACCCGAACTCATGGTCTATCACATACCTGAGACCATAATCCAATGTACCCTTAAGGTACCTCATCACATGTTTTGTTGCGACCAAATGAACCTACCTGGGCTACTCCATATATTGACTCAAGGTGTTCACAGCAAAACATATATATGGTCTTTTGTTCGTCAAGTTCATCAACGAACCCACCATTTGCCTGTATAAAGTAACATCCACAGTCTCTAAAGTCGTATCCTGCAACAACTTCAGATTTGATACCATAAGTGTAGGCATTGCCTTGCAATCCAACATCCCGAACCTCTTCAAGATTTCTACTGTATGCTTCCCTTGATTCAGAAAGATCTCATCCTGTCTCTGCCATACCTCGAGACCCAAAAAGTAATGCATCATCCCGAAATCTTTCATCTCAAACTTAGCAACCAGTTTTTTTTTTTCTCTTACACTCTGAGATGAGCTTTTCCACAACATGCTCTGCGTGCCTACTTTAATCCATATAAAGCCTTCTTCAATCTGCACACTGAGTGTCCCGCAATTGTCACTTACTCAACGGAGTGTTCTGTGACTACAAGGACCATTCTTCCTGATCAGGTTGCCATCTGTGCCACAGGAAGAATTTCAATCCTTCCAGATGTTGAAATCCATGCACTTTGAGTCTTATGTCCTTAGAAGACTATGCCAGGGCCATTCTCCATTGGTCAAATTACCATGACCAATCCCGAGAGAATGTCATCCCGATGCTAAAACATTAACACTTAAGAATAACTTCCGAAATTACATAAAATATCAACACTCCCTCTGCATGTGTTGACCTCCTCTTCTTCTTCATTACATAGATGATAGATGTGCACAACTCTATGTATGGATAGTCTTGCTTCATGTTGCTTCCTGCAACTATCATTATGGATCCTTCTCAGAGCTATTACATGTGACGTGCCCGGAACAAGAAACAAGATCAACAAAAAAGCATCTCTTAGAGGAGATCAATTTATCTTGTGCACAACTATATACAGTGACCCTTGAAATGATATGTCTTATACTAACACATATCCATCATATACTCGATGTCATACGGCTAACCATGTTGATTTTCTAGTGTTAAATTAGACAAGCACAATTTTCTGCAAGTGGTAATTACTTCCAACGATATTACTTTAGTAAAGTCTAGAACATCACTAAGTAATTACACTTAGAAAATTTCAACTACTTAGAAACTTCGGCCTCTTCCTTAGATCACTTCCCACGTGTGAGAGAGAAAAATATGTGTGTCTATTGTTGTGTCTTTTTATAGTAATATTAAATTGATCCAAAAAGACACGTCTCTTTGAAAATTAAATTTAAAATTTTATTTTATTTTATTTCTTATAAATAGTTGGAGAATACCTCTCGTAACTACCCAAAGATTAATTTGGTTATAATCCATCGACATAGTATTTGACTTTGTTAAATTGTTCCTCCATAATTCATGCGATTCTTTGCATAAATATAGGTAGAAGTAAATATGCAATACATTCCTCATATTTACTAGGAGTAAAAAGTAAATATGTTGTACATAGAGATTGCAACAACCCCATAAATTTAACACTCCCAAGACTTTACTCTACTCTCATTTTCCTGGGCCCTCCTGTGAGGGAGTCAAGCCCAATCCCGCTCTGATACCATGTTGAATTTTCAATATGAGAAGATATTGTATGTGAATGAATATCTTATTACAATGATGAGTGTTCTATATATATAAAGAACATATGGTGACCATCCATGAAGAGATGCGTCCCTTCGGTAATAAATATATTTATACTTTATATTATAATATAAATATACTTTATATTTATACTTTATACTTTATTATATATAGTTATACTTTATATTATAAATATATTATTACATTAATAATATTATAATTAATAATATTGTTTAATAATTATTAATCATATTATTAATTATTAATCTATTAGAATGTCTTTCCGATGCTGCCCAAACATCAACACCTCTAACAGCCTTTTTTAGTTGTAAAATAGTCACGTAGTTGTTGTATATGACAGTAATAAAAGACATTTTCAATTCAAAAAGAAGGAAAAGAAAGTGAAAAACTAAACATGAATTCGATGATCTGCATTTACAGGTTTGAAAATAAGTCTATGGTCAAAGAAAAACTAAACATGAATTTGATGTTCCGCATTTTACAGGTTTGAAAATAAGTCTATGGTCAAACAAGGCACACATAGGGGGTTGAGGTAACACTTATGTGACTTATATGGAGATTTTATATGGAGATTTCTTATAGTGTGTTGCTTTAATCAACTCTTATCACTGTCTAGACCAATGCCCAAAGGGATATTCCCAATACTCCACTATCTTTCAACATATTCAACTCACAAATGTAATTCTTTAGTAATACTTCCTTCAACTAAAGGTAAGTTGCCAAAACTTCAACCACCTTGAGTGTGGTATATTATCTTGTCACGGTTTCATGTTAATTTCATAAATTATAATACTCGAGTTCAAGTTCGTTCCAACAAACTTCAAGACACCCTCAATGTATGACTCGAGACTTTCTGAATTAATCTTCATCAAATCAATAATACCATACTACAACAATGAATGAAAACTAATCAATTTACCAATTTGCTTCCAACAATTACGAACTTCTGAATTTTTCATGCAGTTTAAGATCATCTCTAAGCCTTTCTCTTCATCATAGCCACGTTCCTGTAGAAATCAATTTGTTTCATACATTAGGCATGTTGAAGTAAAACACAAATATGAAAGACTATGCCTAACAATACAAAACTGAGTTCAAAAGCAATGGGCTCCACTGAATTTGAATCGCACAAATAAATCAAAATGAAGTACAATTCCTTCATTAATATTCGTACTCATTTACTGAATGCAATCAGTTGTTGAAACTAAATATGTTACCCTACTTTCAGAAATATGTTTACAGCTCAATCAATATCAATCAATCAAAAGAGAGATATTTCTTGCACCCATAATTGAAGTTTCAAGTGGAATGATTAACTTGAGAATAGACATTCATTTCTATACACTATATTTTTTCTTTAAATCATCCATGTCACTAGAACTAGTGTCAGACTTGATAGTTCTATGTTTTGTTTATCGTGGTATAAATTTTATTTTGATGACAAAGCTCGGTACCTACCAAATAATAAGATTGTAGAAAACCCAACGTATTCATCCATTCATTCAATTCATTAAGTTCAAGTTGATTCAGTTTGTAATACATATAAAGGCGGCCTACCAAGCACGCATCTAATATAACCATGCTCTTGTGGAATATCATCTAGAGGTAGTTTCTAGATACACATGAACCTTTATTGGATCTTTACCAATTCTACAAAAATACATATACATAAGTGTGAACATGCTACAGTGCAAGGATGAAGGCCAACTTGGCATCTAACATCAAAAAGCCAATTAAGTGGAAATAGCTCTAAGTGAAACTAACAAACAAACTTTTCTTGCAACCTCTTAAACCTTAGTGGTCAATGAGCTTATATAGCAAGCTATCCTACTTGGTTCATTTCCAAACAAAATTATCTTGATTCGTTGTCTAGTAGAGGAATTTATTAGAGGCATGATAATCTATGAAAGACAAATTTTTGAACCTAGGCATTAGCAGATATAGTAGGCAAATTAAAGATCCCCAGAGCAGAATAAATGCCATTTTGACACCCAAAATGAGTGAATATATAGGTAGAAACACTCGACATTAACCAGTATTAGTTTCTCATCTTTTCTCACCTCAAATGCACACTAGCAAACATTCAACTGTCAAAGGAATAGCCAAGCTATATTAAAAGAGTATTTTCATGTTCAACTCTAGAGGGCCAAAAAAACCTTGTGGAATAAATTCGGTCATGTCCAAACAATCATTGCATAGTTACGGATTGAAAGACAACATAGCTTAATACTAGTTGAATTTTGTATTTCTAAATGCCAAGTTGGCAATTCTAATTAAAAAAATAAAAAGAAACTAATATATTATTGTAATTTTAGTTGTCAGACATCTTTTCTCATGCACATTTGTTGTCTAATGTGTTGAGAATTATAGCTAAGACGGGAACTTCTGCACAGGTTCTGTGTGAAAGTGCAAGAAGTAGTTTGAGATATTTTCAAAAAGCAATTCTATTTTCAAAAGGTAAATTCTAATTGGTAATTCACTTTAGTTAAAGAAAGTCTTATTTTTAGCAGTTGAGTCTAAAAAGTGTATTTCATGCATGCATGATTTAGACTAGCAGTAATCTCAGAAATAGATTAAGGTTTTGATCTCGGCTAAAACTATAAAGACAGGGCAAGATAGAGAGTTCACAGAACACTTGAGCAGTTGAGCAGGTTGAGCAACAAAGAGGGAGAGAGAGCAGGCAGCCAGGAAAGAGATGTTTCCGATAGCACGCAACCCCGTGCAGCAGTCCCCTACAGCGTACGGAACATTTTCGTACAGTCATACGGACAATACCATATGAACCATAAAATTGTATGCACAGATCCATACCAACGTTCATACAGTCCATAAGGATAGGCCCTGCAGCAAGCTCTACTCTTCCAGCAGGTTATTCCGCTAAGTTTGAGGTTTTTTTGGTATCCGTGCAGAGTTGTTTTTGGGGCAGCTTGTGGAGGTTTCCTTGTAAGTTTTTCGAAGGAATGAAAAGCTAGTTTTGAAGAAGTAATTACCTGTGTTGTGCAAAATTAATTTTTATGCTTCCGTCATTTGATTTCCAGCTATTGTGTGATTAATGCTATGGTCTGAAATTTATTTCTGCAATAATTAAATTCAGCAATCTACTTGTTTGATTGAGATCATAAGGACTTTAGTCACCTAGGGCTTGGAGATTTCTTACCTGGTATCAAAGCATATTTCTCTGATTTAGATTCTCTAGGATTTGCAGTGGTAAATTAATTGCAGGGCAGAAGGACCAGAAGTAAGAGGGTTTCAAAGTTTTATTTTCAGAGTTGGAAGTTTGAGCAATAGATCTCAAAGATCGCATCATCTAGCCTCAGGTTTGAGGACAGATTGGATGATGCCTCGAATTTCTTATCATGGAAAGTGAGGGTTACACTCTTACTAGAAGAGAATGATCGCTGGGATATTGTCAAGGAGATTACTACTCCGCCTACACATCCTTAGCAGTTGGTAGCTCACAACAAGAGGGTAGTGAAGGCCAAGTGAATGATATTGGATGCCATAAAGGATCATCTGATCCCTCATGTACCCGAGAAGAAGACAACGAAGGAGATGTTCAATGCCCTGGTTAGTCTCTACCAGAGTCAAAACATAAACAGGAAGATGATACTGTGGAACAAACTCAGATCCATAGTGATGACCAGATCCGACAAAGTCACCAATTACCTTATGAAGATCACACAAATTTGTGATCAACTTGCCACAGTTGGGGAGAAAGTTGAAGATGCAGAGCTAGAGAACATGGCACTGAATGGTTTCCAAGCATCATGGGACCCATTTGTCAATGGTATTTGTGCTCGGCAAAAGCTTCCCGACTTTGAGAGGCTTTGGAGTTGTTATCAACCAATCTAGCACTTGCGCAAAGCCTTCACAAGATGCAAGACAAGTGTAACATATGGAAGTACTGGCCATTTTCACCTAAGCAATTACTTCCCTCGTTTTAGTGAAGGATTCAGATCCAACACAAGGGAGGCTTCCCTAGCAACCTTATGGAATCCTATAGCAAGAATGAATCAAGTCTACAACATCCTATCTTGGTTACTCAATTATACCACCAACTAGGTCAAGGTTCAACGTGAAGACAAGGAAGTTAGACATAGCAATTTCCAGATTTGTGTGTGAGGTGTTCTAGGACAATAAGAGATATGTGCCAAGTCTAATAAGTCAAAAGAATGCCCCGAAACACTATTTAACGTAGAAAAAGCTTATGGCTGTAAATAAACTTGCATAAAAGATGATCACTTCAGCAATATGACAAATTATGGCAGCAGAAATATAACACTGCTAAAACCAATAAAATACAATGAAAGATGGATGAAATGCAAGCCAAGACTAACGGATTAAGTAGCCAATGCTTGTTGAAAAGTAAAATGGCATGAAACTACTTTAAAATGTGCAAGACGTCAAGCCATGGTTGGCTGAAAACTACAACAATGATGTAATAAATGATGTCAAGAATATTTCTAAGTAAAGAATGCAACAAAATCCTAGACGTTAAGCTAGAGATAGCTAAGAAATTAAGAGGAAAGGCAATAAATCCCAATAAGACATTAAAGGAGAGAGAGCATTAGGGTTTTAAAGTCACTTTGCAAGATAATAGACTAGTGTTGTCTAGCTTCCTTAGGCATATGGAGTCAAGGATGCAACTTCTATGGAGAGCAAAGGAAAGGAAAAGAACTAAATATTGAACCCTCGGGTAGTCCACTACAAACCCTAGGTATCAATTTTCTGGAAGAGCAACTTAGGGTAGTCCACTACAAACCCTAAGAGGCCATCCTATGTCTTCTAGGAACCTCTAGCAAGAGATCTAAAAGGGTCTTGGTTAAAACCTTAGAGTAGTCCACTACAAACCCTAGAAAATTAACTTATAAGAGTAAAACCTAGGGTAGTCCACAACAAACCCTAGAAACACCCTTATGTCCTTCAACAAGCTTGAAATGAATGACAACAAGGGGAGGTAGTCCACTACAAACCTCCCTAGGGTTTCAAAACAAAGGTTTATCCAAGAAAAACAATATGGCATGCAAATTATCACCACTTTGATAAAGCATTTACTTAATACATCAAGAATAAACCATCAAAGACTTGAAAAGAACACTTAATAGTCAAACCATTGAGCATGAAAGAAACCCTAACATGAAATCATCCGCAATAAACTTGCAAAGCATCCACTACATCATCTCCAAGAAAGTGTGCATAAGTTCTCCATGATGAGAAGGAAAGATAAGAGACAAGTGTAGTAGTTCTCCACAAGATGAGTTATGATTTACAAATGAGGAAACCCTCAAGTATATATATGAGACAACACTAGCGCCTCATCTCTCTAAAAGCCCCTAAAAACATATAATCCATGATACATCATACAAGGTGGATAGGTCTTAGGACGACCCACAAATTAGCCTCCAAAACAAAGATAAAATGCTAATACATCAAAACGTCCTCTTAAAAACCCACATGTGTGAGTGTAAGAAGCTCCAAGAGGGTGACATCATCTCCTCAAGGAGCATAAAGGCTGCAAAGGTCACGTCCATCCCCAAAAGGTGCAAAGCATCATGAAAGGTCACATCCCCTCATCAATGAGGTCACATCTCATCATCAACCAAGTGCCAACTCATCATCCATGTACTAGGTCGGCTCAAGAAAAAGTCAAAGTCACACCTCACTCAAGCATGACATCATCATCATGTGGACAATGTCCTAAGCTCCTAGGGTGACATCATGGTGGATAATGGCTCCATAACCTCTCCAAAGAGGTGCATCATCAAGGGCAATGGGGTCAATCCAAACCCTAACGTCCTCAAAGGGTGCATCATCCATAAGCAAGGCTCACAAAATCAAGTAAGACCAACCATTACAAGTTACAAGAGTCATTAGAATCATACAAAGTAAGCCACAATCTAACGTAAGCAATTTACACTAGGTATCTTCTTCAAACTTCATGCTAGCTTAAGACTTTATGCAATTTGCCAAGTTTAGGTATGGGAGGACCATCACAAGACCCTATTAGGTGTGCCAATACCCAAATAAAGGATTAGTTCCCGAGAAACCCTTCAAAGTGTAAGTATAAGTGAATGAGATGGTATGGGGTTTACTTCATGGTCATGGTGTCATTGACATGCAAGGCCATGTGTGGGTTCATCTCCATGAGCAACTTTGTAGAGGGAGCGTTTGGTGCTTGAGTTACCCTTTCCTCGACAGTGTGTGTATTTCAAACCCCTTCTTGCCTTTTGATATTCATTTATTGCTTTGCAAGTCCCCTTTTCATGTTCATGCATTTATTTTTATTGGGATGCAATTAAGTCCTTTTAATTTGATATGCATTCAGTGCATTAGGACTTGGGGTGATCGCCTCATAGCGAGGGGGTAGAGCTCAAGCTATTCTTGGCTTTTGATTTATCATTTATATCCCCTTATTCCTTTGCATTTGAATTTATAACATGCTCTTAACATGCTTTCTTACTAGCCACTTCTTCTCATAGGAGGATGAAGGCATAGACCTTTTTGAGATACATGTAACAGCCACTTCCAAAAGATAGGACAACGAAAGAAATTAAGATAAAAAATGTTAAGTATGAAAATGAATGGTACATTACCCCTATCAAGGCCGCCCAGTAGTACCCCTTTTCCCCAAGAGTGACAACACTAGACAAGGACACAAATGATGGACACCAAGGTGAAACAAGGTAGAAAGCATAACTTCCAAGCATCATGATCCATAATCTAACTTCAACCCATGATCCTCACCTAAATGCCTGATGCATTAAATGTGACAGTTTACATTAAACAATGACTAATGTACATCATATGTGTTGGGCCACCATCATTGGATGAACCATGTTGATCAAGTGAATGAAATGAGAAATGATGAGGGGGAGGCATCTGAGGGGCTGATGTCTGTGGAGAATGTTGATCAACATCTCTGGATCACTGTCTACAATGTGGATGATCATGAAGAATGATCTCCTCTAACTACCCCTAGGTGAGAGGGGGTAACAAGGATGACAGTATTCAAGAGGAGACTCAGATGGAGTCGAAGACTGGAAAGAAGGATGGTGAAGAGAACCTAGCTCTATTTGGTTAGTCAAATAAGGGCAGAGGTAAAGGACCCGGCAAGGGTAAGTAGTCAACCTCACAGCCGGGAAACAAGGACTTGATAATAAGATAAGATAAGATAATTTTATTAATGTCCAACAAATGACCACAAAAGTAGGTCAATGGGACTGAGAGCTACATCAAGTGTGATTACAATGTGGGAGTGCAAACGCAACTCCTGGAAAATATTGAAAATATGAAAATAACATAAAGAAAGAAATTGATATACAAGTAGTCTCAGAAAGTATATAACCATTATAAGAGAGGGAGAGAGAGGTGTCAGATATATTATTGAAAACAAACTAATATATTATTGTAATTTTAGTTGTCACTCATCTTTTTTCATATGCATTTGTTTTCTAATGCTAGTGGTGATCTTGTTCTAGACCACATGTAGGAGTTTACATACAACATTATAAAACATTGGGATTTGGGGATCTCCAAGCAGTTCTTGAAAAACCAAGTGAAAATCTAACTTTGTTTGATCATGTATGAATTATTACATTATTATCCTATGTTGATTGCTTGTATCATGTCATCTCCTATCCTAGATAGGTATCAATGAACATAGAACTTATACCAAAATAATCAAGAATTGTAGGGTGCACTAGGATGAAGATGACCAAAAATCCATTTGGGAACCAAATCAGAACATGCATGTTCTTTCAAATTATATGAATTATTACATTATTATCCTATGTTGATTGCTTGTATCATGTCATCTCTTATCCTAGATAAGTATCAATGAACATAAAACTTATACCAAAATAATCAAGAATTGTAGGGTGCACTAGGATGAAGATGACCAAAAATCCATTTGGGAACCAAATCAAAACATGCGTGTTCTTTCAAATTATATGAATTATTACATTATTATCCTATGTTGATTGCTTGGATCATGTCATCTCCTATCCTACATAAGAATCAATGAACATAGAACTTATACCAAAATAATCAAGAATTGTAGGGTGCAATGGGATGAAGATGACCAAAAATCCATTTGGGAACCAAATCAAAACATGCATGTTCTTTCAAATTATATGAACTAGTAATATATAAAGTTTGATACATATATGCAAGTAAGTTCAACTCTAGTAAGTGAGAGTGGCCTACAAGAATTGCAGACATATTGATCTATCTAGAAAACAAAATAGTCGCATTATTCATGAAATATTGGGGTATAAGAACAAGAAGCAACCAAAAAGGGTTATCAGGACTTCAAGACATTGGTATCTCAGAGACCTTGTTGACTGACATCATGCGCCTATACGAGTTGGTCCTTGGTCGTCTACGCACAACACATGAGATATCAGATTTTATCAGAAGTACGATTGAGGTCAAAAAAGGTTGCCCCTTATCCCCACCACATTGTTCGGGATATACATTGACAAGCTAGAGTCCTTCTTACATGAGCACAACCAGTATAGAGATGGGTGCCTTCTCCATCGGGTCGTGATTTCTATCTTACTTTTCACAGATGATGTGATTCTTTTAGCCTCATCTCCCAAGGGGTTGCAAAGACAGCTAGATGCCCTAGCCCTCTTTTGTGACCTTCGTTAGTTGACAATCCTGGTGGGTAAAACCAAGGTCGTGATCTTCAACGGTTCGAAGAAGACCCTCTTTGATCACCGTTTCCTTTTCAGAGGAGAGGAGATTGAGTTCACCAACACATACACATATTTGGGGGTGATATTCACATGACCTCACTTCAGCATGTGATATGCTCTTCAACCCTGAGTCAGCAAGAGCTACAAATCCTTGGCCCTTCTCGAGAGACAGTGTTTCCGAACCCATTTTCAAAACATATCATCCAAGATGTCACTCATGGACATTCTTGTTCGACCCACAGTTTTATACAATTCGGAGGTTTGGGGTCCTGGTTTACTAGAGTCTGAATGGTCTTTAGCGGAGAGAGTTCAAATCATCCGCCTTTGCCGCATCATCAGATGTAAGCAGACAGTCCCTCAGCCTATCCTCTTGCAAAGTTTGGTGCTCGACTCTTTCGGCTTGAGACAGTGTTTAGCCTCATCTCACTCCTGCACCATTTGACGCCTCGCTAATATAGCGGTGGGACTAGACCGATATCCATACTAGGCTTATTATTCATCAAATTCCATGGCATCGGCTAGTTCTTCGATTCATTCTCGATGCTAGTATGTTGGGGACTCTGATCTCCTAGCATTTGTCAATATTACAATGATTGGCTCCCTCCGTTTAAATACTCCCTTGATGCGCTTGGCCACCTTTTACCTACCACACAGGAGATGAGCACAATCATCAAAGAGGATATCTACAGGAATTTGTACGGGTCACTTAGAGAAACCCTCAAGGTGGGTTACGTCTAAAGATGGCCTTCTATGCTAGGAACTTCATGGTTATGAGGGATGGACTCATTGTTCAACCCCATTACACACTTCGCCATTGGATGCATACTCTTCAGATCCCCCTAGGCCAATTTAGAGTCGACTCTTATAAATTGTGGATTGAGACTGACCATCTGATTGACCAATTAGACAAGATCTACCAATTGTGCCAATTTCAAGAGGTTTAGACTAAGGAGCACTTCATCTTCCGTTGCCTAGGTTACTACAAGATCTAAGGAAGGTTCCACTATATTTCTAGAGAGCTATAGACGCTTAGCACTTGGAGAAACACTCAAGGTGGGCTATGTTTGAAGATGGCCTTCTATGCTAGGCACTTCATGGTTACGAGGGATGGACTCATTGTTCGACCTTGTTATAGCACAAGTTGTAGGTTGGGCAAAGCCCGACCCAACCACAAAAAGCATGTGCTACAACTATGGGACACTACACCCAATGTCACCTCGATGTAGGCCCCGCACTTGGGGGGTGACTAAGGTCACTCCTAGGAGGCAATCCTGAAGACCCTAGGGGGAAAGAGAAGGATGAAGGGAGGTGTAAAGAGAAGTCCCCTGGAAGGTCAAGTGATGAAAGAGTAGATTGGTTGAAAATGGTAAGTAAAGAGAGGTAAATGGATACCGAGTAAAGAGATAGTTGTCGGTGCACCTATACCTGCCCGAGACACAAGAAAAGACACTTTTCCAACCAAGTATAGTAATGGATCAGCAAGTTAAGCTTGTTGTCCCTAAAATACAACAGCATACAAGTTTCAGTGTTGGCTTGGACTATCTCTTGGCTAGGGTTTGGACTATATGATCAGCTTTTTGTGATGCGCTATCCTTGGGGAAAGGTGCGCTACCCTTTGTTTGGCTATCTAGCCTAGGATTTGCTTCCGGAGTAATTCTCAGTCAAGGTTAAGGTGCTCAGAGGGTGGCTTCTGCCTATGGTTGGGTGACGAGGGTATCGTCAATGGTAAAACGAGCACACAATCTTCTATATTCTAACAGGTTATGGGCCCACACCTCCTTCATTCAGTCTAAACGCTGGAAGGAAACATAGCCGCTAGGATATTGAGCTCGCTGAGGAACTGCCGCTAGGGTTACTAGCAGAAGCAACTTCCAAGGCACTGCAGCTAGGGTTACTAGCAGGTGCAATTGCAGAAACCCTAAACATCTTGTTGAGGCACCTTAAGTGAAGGGATTGACCTAATCTCCGAATAGATCAATGCGCCCTAGCCCAGCGCATCTCCTGGCACTCTCAGAAGGCCAAAACGTGAAGTTTGAATTTCTGGTCAAATCTAGGGTTTGGCCAAGTCAAGCAAGCCATGACGAACTCTATTAAGTCTGAGAACAAGTTAGATGGAGCCTCTAACTTCAGAGCGTGGAAGACAAGGATTGACCTCATCCTTGCCAAGAATAAAGTGATGGATATCGTGAAAGAAAAGATCGTGAAGCCAGAGTTTGAAG
>ML777075.1:125995-225553 GCA_009831015.1 Picea engelmannii | reverse complement strand
ACTGAACAGACACATATCCAGAAGGAGAAGTCGGCCCCAGCAAATCTGGCAGAACCAGTATAAATACAGGATGCCAGTTCTCATTTGATAGCATCTCAGAATTGCAATTCCCAATTGGTGCGCACTGCAGTTCCCAATTTGGTGCGCACATGTGGAGGAGAGTTGCAGGTGCAGCTGCTGCAGCGAGCAGTTTCAGTGTTGGCTTGGACTATCTCTTAGCTAGGGTTTGGACTATCTGATCATCTTTTTGTGATGCATTATCCTTGGGGAAAGGTGCGCTACCCTTTGTTTGGCTATCTAGCCTAGGGTTTGTTTCCGGAGTAATTCTCAGCCAAGGTTAAGGTGCTCGGAGGGTGGCTTCGGCCTATGGTTGGGTAACGAGGGTATCGTCAATGGTAAAACGGGCACACAATCTTCTATATTCTAACAATTCTAGGGTTAGTTTGTGAGATATTAGCGGTTAGAGTTAGAGTTTAAAGCAGCCCTAATGGCTGTAGGTTAGTTTTACTACAGCAATAAGAATTTGTGGGAGAAGGAGGACGCCCTAAGGGAGGAATAATCCACAAGGCATCAAGATCATTATCCAAAAAAGACAACTTCAAAACTTGAAATTTGTACGTTTACCAAGGCAGCAATTTCTTTCTCCCATGCAATAAGTAAATGACTAGTGCCTTTAAGAAAGGGTTAATGGAGTCAAGAGAATATGAAGAAGCTAGATAGGCTACTTCCTTGGGGATGTAAACCCTTTTACTCCCCAAGGCAAGCTTCTCTTAGCTAGGGTTTTAACTAGGAGGGTGTATGCAATTATACTCCTCTTACTAAACCCTTATGAAGCAATATTCCCTTAGCAATAAAATGGTGGAAACACAAGTAGGGGTGTATGCCCTTATACTCCCTACTTGGCTCAAGCAAATAGAACCTTTAACTTGTTCAAATGATAATATAATGAAATAAATGGCACCTTCAAGCATTAAAAAGGTAATAAAAGCTAGACTAACCACCAAAAAGCAATCAAGAAAGCCTTCCAAGGCTAGCGCACCATCTCCATAAACCATAAACAAAACATAGCCATAAACAAAAGCACAAGAGGCAAAATACTCCAAGTGTAGCGAAAATTTCAGTCCAAGAGCCTCTCACAATGGAGAGTTATGTTATGAAAATGAGATCTTATGATCTCTATTTATACAAAATGTAGCGAACATAGTTTGTCCACATAATATTAGGGAAAACACAAGATTAGGGGTCAACAGCCCTAATCTTGCCGCTTTACAAAGATAATATTTAAAAATTCTCTTTAATTTCACTTTTGCACAAAGAAAACCCTAAAACAAAGGTGATGTCATCCCTCGAAGGAGGACGTTTTGGCAAATTGAGCAAGTCGTTGGAGCTGGGCTGCAAAGTAGAGCCTCCAAAGACCATGTGGCAATCATTTGGAGCCTCTCCACCTAAAAATTCCATGTGTCATGCTCTGATTCATCATCAACCACCATATGCCTTTCAAATGTGACGTCAAGCCCCTAGGGAGTGACGTTTTGCCCCTTCTGGGCAAGTCGTTTGGCATGCAAAGGGTGGGCAATGTCTATCCAGCTGTCTCCTAGGCCTCTGAAAGCATCTCTCTGTCGTTTGGCATGTGGGCCTATGTCATCCATCCTGTGGGTTGCTTGCCCTCATGGAAGCCCAAGCTAGGCTTGTTCTTCCAAAACTGGCCACCAACCTGTACTTGCAAGACAAATGGATACGCCCTCCAAGGATCTCAAGTCAAAACATCATGATGAGTGCATCAAGTCAATAAAAGAGCCATTAAAGCATGTATACCAGGACTACATCACACAAACATGTGCTTAAGAAACTAGACGTTTTGCCAAGTTTGGTTGTGGGTCGGTTGGCATGGTACTTCTTTTCAATGGATCAAACCCCCTAAATCTAGGAACAACCCTATCTGAGTCATGTGAATGAAATGAAATGGATGGGGAAAGTACTCAATGGGCATGGGGTTCATGATATGCAAGGGTCCATAGTATCTCATTTATGGGTGCCTTTGTGGAGGGTGTGTCGCACCTTTGTCCATAATGCATTTTTTCCAAGCCCATCAATTGCCTTTTATCTTTCTTTCTTTGTATTTTCTTTCAATATATCATAGGGCGAGTTGGAGGCCACTGCCCTGGCATGGTGACCAGATATCAACAATGTCACCCACAAGTACTTTCACGAAAATGAGAAGGTCGGCTCGTGATGAGACCCCCTTTCCCTCAGTCCATGCAACTGAGAGCCATTACCCTGGTGGGATGGCCAAAAACGATAATGTCATAGCGTTAGATACCCATGGACATGATAGGTTGGCTCGTGAAAAGACCCCCTATCCTCAACTGATCCTTTAAGCGTTTTTATTTATTCTTTTCATGGGGTCCTTATTTTCTTGTGGAGAAGCTTTTCATTGCTTTCTCAGGATCCCCTAGGCGAAGCATCTGGAAGGTTCTTTCATTAGGCTTTTGACTTTTGCAAGCTAACTCCCCTCTGGGCCTTTCAGCCCCTTCTTCCCATGAAACAAGGAATGGTCCCTTCTAGGGTCAGTCTACCCCAAAACCCAAGAGATGATGTCATGAGGGGAAATAATGATGGAAAGTGGTAAGTATGGTCGGGAGTGGCACGATGACTCATCAAAGGAAGCTCCCAGAAACACCCCCATCCTAAGGGTGACCATCTACTTGAGTGCCCCAAGCCAACCACCAGCATTTAAACAAGGTAAAAGGCATAGATTCCAAATAAGATGTATCATAATTAAAAATAACCTCTGATATATAAGCTAGAATGCCTCAAATATTAAAATGATACCCACCATCATACCTTACTTGTACTGCATGGAGCAAAACCCAAGTGACCTATGGTGGCAAGCTGGTGTGGATGATGACCAAGTGTTGAGTCATTGTGGTGGCGATGCAGGTCTCTAGCTGTGCAAAAGGATACTGTTAGTCATGTGGCCTCTCAGCACTCCATATCTGCAACCTGAGGGCCTCGAGGCATAATCTCCTTAGTTATCCACAAAATGGGGATAACATCTGGCTCCTACTTGGGAACATGTGCTCCACCAGTGGTGAGGTAGGTAGCCCCACCAGCAGCTCAGGTTCAGAGGGAGCAGATGGCTCTACCAGTGGTACAGGCTAAGAGGGAGCCAGAGTTCAGAGGGAGTCAGCCCTCAGGATCCAGTATGGAGGAGCAGCCTCCCGAGACAGTTCAAAGGAAGTTAGACTTCAGGTGGAGTCAGCAGGCTCAGAGGGAGCATCACTCATCCAGAGGGAGTCTACCTTCAAGTGCAAGTGGAAGAGAGGAGTCTTCCAAGCAGGTTTCATGGGTTGAGGAGGCCAGACAGGAAGTTCAGAGGAAGGAGGCTTCTAGGGAATGTGAGACCTCCATGGAGGATCCATTTGTTTCAACAGGTTTTGCTACAGTGACAGAGGAGGCAACCAGTCAGGAACACTGGAGAGTAGGATTTGCTTCGATCACAGAGGAGACAGCCAGTCAAGAAGACTGGAGAGTAGGGTTTGCTTAGGTCACAAAGGAGGCAACCAGTCAGGCAGATTGGACAACAAGATTTTCTTCAGTGACAGAGGGAGCAGCCAGTGAGGAGGATTGGAGTGTAGTTGTGTTAGAACCAGTGCAGGAGACAAAGTTACTTCCAATATGGGAGATAGAGGTACATCCAGATGATTGTGGATGGGATACCTCCCTCACTAAGAGAGAGTGTTGATGATATTGTAGCTTCAGGAAGTATTCCGATAAGAGGTCGAGGTGTCAGGTATGTAGGAATCTTCGTTGGCACGAGATTAGCCTTTTGTTTCAGTGAAATCGTCCTTGGAATGAGGCTAGGTCCTCATGGGCAAGTTGATGGGATTTGTGGGCTTGTGTGGGAGTTTCACACCTAGAAAGAGGAATAAAATATTCTAATTAATTGTTGAGTTTAGAAGGTGTGCCTAAACTCACTCATTGGACTTGTATATAAAGGAGAGAGGTCATTGTGACATTTGATTAGTGTGCATAATGGAGTTGGCATAAGTGAGTCTACACTTGTGTTAAGGAGCTTGGTGATTTTAGCAAGGGAATTTATTCAACTATGGAAAATCTGGCTTAGGGCTAAGGACTCTCTATTTTTTGTTCTAGACAGGGAAAGCACACCACACTTGTGGAGGAGAGAGGCAGCCACAAAAGGAAGAAACCATCCGAGTGGAGCGAGTCGTACGGAAGTGGTCATACAGGCTTTCGTACATGTACACGGGTTGCAGTGGGAACAGTCGCGTATGTACGCGGGTCCCAGTAAGGATAGTCACGTACATCCGTACAGGGTTTTTGGGTAGGAGCAGGTCCGTAAAGGGTTTCTTCAGCAGCAATACGGGTGATGTCAGCAAGTCGTACAAGTGGTCTACAGCAGATTTGTAAGTTGGGAATTTTTCCTAGGTATTTTGTTGATTTGGATTTTGTTAAGAGGATTGGCTTTGTCCTCAAATTCACTGAATTTGTAAGTTGTAGAGAGGACTGGTTTTGTCCTCAGATTTGGTGATTTTGTGACAGTTGAGAGGGTTGGTTTTGCCCTCAAGAAAATCTGAAATTGAAAGTTACAGAACATAAATATTTGTGTCTCATATGTGTTGATGATTCATATCTGATCTTGTTGTTTTCGCTGCTATATTTTCAATCAATAATTTCAGTGTAAAATTGTTCAATGATAACAGCTAGGGTTTACTATTGGAACACTAGAAAGCAATTTTCAGATCTGAAATTAGTCACAGAGTTACAAGTGAAAATTGACATGGTATTAGAGCTGAGGCTTTAAAGAGAAGGGGATCATCTTGAGACACATTTTTGGCTACAACATTGGAAGAGTGTTGTTCTTGTTCTTGTTCTTGTTCAAATTAGTGTAACGAAGCAGTTTAGCACTAATTTTGGATCAATCCTAGATTTATTTTATGAAAACTAAAGATCAAGTATTCAATGATTCAGTGAATGAGGATCAACATGTTTCCATGGGATAATGGAGGAGAGTACACTTCCAAAGAGTTTGATGCTTTTAGCAAGGATTAAGAGGAAGCTTACAGTGCCATACAACCCACAGCTAAATGGGGTTGTTGAATGTAAGAACAAACCAATCATTGAGAAGGCAAAGGGCATGATTCATGACATGGACATGCCCATGTGTCTTTGGGCAAAGGCATGCAATAATTTTGTCTACACAATGTTATGAAGGTCAAAACACCAAAGGAATTTTTTACTTGTGAGGTCATGGGCATTTTGTTGATTTTAACCCCTTGGACTCAACCCTTGGTATACTCAAATACCATGTTGATATTCATCCTCTACTCAACACTCGACAGTTAGCTCAAAATAAAATCACTTTATCTACTAAAAGCACAGTTGAGTAATCAACTAAACATGCAGCGGAAGCATAAATAAGGAAACCCAAAATCTCACACACAAGACACCAATATTTTCAAGTATAAACCCCTGGAAAAACCCTGGAGGGAAAACCAGTTCCAAGATGCTTTTATTAAGGTCAAATCAGGGCTCCCGTAACAGGGAAAATGGCCCATCAAGCGAAATATAAACTGCAGACAAACCTGGCAATGTTTGTGTTGTTGTACGACCCTATACCAGCATGCTTCTCGAGGTGTACACGACTATCCTTCAGCAAACCCGCGTATGTACATGATTGTCTCCACTACGACCCGCATACATGTCCAGAAACTTTCGTACGACGTTGCGCTTCACTCTAGCTTCTATCCTCTGAAACCTACCTACAGCTGCCTCTACTCTCTCTTCTCCCTGACCTGTATGACCTCTAGATGAAATTCCTTCTCCACCTATCCAAGATCTTGAATCACGATCCGTTGTGATCCAAACCTCTTTGCATCAACACTTGGACGAAATCTCTTCACCCAACCTGTGAGATCTCCTCACTCTAGTGTAAGCAAAAGTCCTTCTTTGCTATCCTCGACCTTGGTCTCTCACCAAAGTCTCAACCATGTCAACTCCCTCAACACAAGTCTCTCACAAGTGTATCTCACACAAGTCTCTCTGACTTTGATCTCTCATCAAAAGTGTCTTCCTCCTTCACCCTAGCCTTGCTTTTATAATCATGAGTTACAACCTAAATCTAATCTCCAAAGTGATCCACGATTGAGATTACTTCTCACACCCACTTAAGATTTAGATTACATGCTGCATGCTATGCATGTTCCTTAAATAACTCAATTCACTAATAAAAACACTTTTACTTTAATTAATTCATGTTAACTAAAGTAAACTCAAGACTAGAAGATTTTCGATCACTTCCACATGCTAGACACATGCCAATGCAGAAGTACATATAGATGCTACCACTAACATCAACACATTCATTTATATCTATTTGGTTGTCCAGTTTATACTCATGTTCCTGATGAGAAACAAACAAAGTTGGTGCCCTCGTGTTTCAAGTGAATCATTGTGGGATACAATGAAACTTCCAAAGGGTGTTGGGTTTACATTCCAGCGTAGCAAGACAATGGTAAGCAAGGATGTGAAGCTTGTTGAGGATGGAGCTTCTACAATGATTGAAAAAAGGGAAAAACATGTTCGAAATTCATATCTGAAAGTAAAGGAGAAATCAGATTTAAATCTACAAGATTTCAACCAAGGAAAAGGGGCTTCATCATATTCTGACTCAGCCAGCCAGCGAAGGATGGCCTCTCCAGAAATTGCAGGATGCACAGAAACAAGTTGGAGCACCTAAATCTACATTTTGAGTGAGTCGTCCAAATAAGAAGTTGCATTAATGTCTTCTGTTATTGAAATAGACTCTAGAGCCTTCCATCTTTCAGGAGGCCACTACAAAGCAAGTCTGGCATGATATCATGGTAGAGTACAACTCCATCCTCAAGAATGGTGTTTGGGAGATAGTACCAAGACCCATCAGAAAATCAATGATTGATTCCAGATGGATGTACAAGATCAGGGATGCAGCTAATGGGACAATTTAATAGTACAAGACAAAGCTTGTTGCCAGGACTCTCTTCAAAAAAGACAGATGACTTTGATGAGACTTTTGCTCCAATTGTAAGGTATACTTGAAGGGCACAATCCACTATGGCAAGTGGTATGCAAAAGATAATGAGTTGCTACTCCATGGATTTGTTGATTCAAATTGGGTAGGAGATGCAGGCACACAGAAAACGCTTCTGACTATTGTTTCAATTTGGGCACACAAATGATTTCTTGGTTCAATAGGAAGAAGAGTATATGGCAGCATCTTCAGCAAGTTGTGAATCCATTTGGCTTCACATGTTGATAGTGGAGTTGATAAAGAGAAGCTGGAGCCCACTATTATTTACTGTGATAATTAAATTTGTATCAGGCACTCTAGGAATAGTCTTCCATGATCGCTCCAGACACATTAATCTCTAATATCATTTCTTGAAAGACAATGTACAAAAGGACGCAGTGGTCCTAGATTATATTCAGGTGGCTTTAACACCTGGCAAAGGGCAAGTTCAAAAGGCTAAGAGAAAAGCTTGGTTTGGTGGAGAATACATTCCTGGCAAAGAGGGTACTCTCTGTTAACCATCGACTTCTATCATTTCTTACTTTTAAGGATTTTACATTTTTAGCATTTTTATTTATAGACTAGAGATTAGTCATCCATTAGTTCATTGCATTTAAATAATGACTTAAGCTCTCAGCAAGTGTTGGCAAATGTTTGTCATATAGAGTGCGCTTGGTATGTGGTGACCACATATAGGAGAGTGGTTGGGTGTGTTGGCATGTGTCTACCTGTTCTTGGTACATCTAGATGGCATGACTTGAGGAGTTACACAGAGGAATATGCTTGGCATGTGTTGGTCTGTGGAGTGTGTGCTTGGCATGTGGAGGAGAGTGCCTGGCATGTGCTGGACATTTTTGCATGCAATGACTCATTTATTATATCAAAAGAGATGGAAAACGCATTAGTAAACAAGTAATCATTATAATCATTCTTTCAGTGTTAATGAGAAGTTATGTGATTACTGCTACAGATTTCTCACTTGTTGGTTTTGATTTGCATAATTAGTATTTCTCAGATCTACACTCCATCATGGTTGAGAGACTTGACTCAGATACGACCACAGCACACAAACAGATGAAACCACACAGCCTGAAAAGACCCAATTTGCATTACAGACAGAAATGTGAACTTCTAAATCAGTGAAACGGGAATTGTGGTATAGACGCATTTGAAAGGCACAAATAGAGATTCGATCTATACAATTTTACAGGTCGATTGTCTGTAAATGTGGAGGTGATTGGCTGACGCCATTGTGCAGTATTGTAGAAAAGCCAACTTAAATGTGACGTGCAGTGGTCAGATAAAAGACACAAATGTTGTATTTAGGGCACTCTAAGCAAACTCCAGAAACACAACAGCCAAAGGTCAGACCCAAGAAAATATATGCAATCATTAAAACCACGAACATTAAAAAAAGGATGGGCGAAATCCTAAACCTTGATGTAGGCTGAGACAGCATTTCTTATTGCATTGTCTTCTGCTTTCGAGAACCGCTTTCCCCACACTAGTTCAGAGTCTTCGCCACTTGCAGCAGCACTATTCTCGAAATCCTTGCCCTTCTCCTCATTCTTCGTATCCCCGACAACAAACACTTCCACTTGATCAGAAAAACTCACCTTCTTCTGCTTCTTGCTTGGTGTACTTCTCTCTGCCGGCGACGATTTGCCACGGTTAGCATCGTCGGAAACTAATTCTCCACGCTTTCTTTTCTTCGTCCTCGTTTCCTTCTCTTCTCCATTATCATAAACCTCCCCTTCTCTGCTTTTCTTCCCCTTCTTCCGCTTCTCCTGCACTTCTACATTATCATGACTCTCCCATTTATTGCTTTTCTTCGTCTTCTTTTTCCTCTTCTCCTTCTCTTCTACATTATCATAAACCTCCCCTTTACTGCTTTTCTTCCTCTTCTTCGGAGATTTTTCTGTATTATCTTCCTCTTTAGCGGTTCCGTCTTCAAATCCCTCTTCCGAACTCTCCACCGCTTCAATTCCATTGCCCTCTGCTCTTTTCTTTTTCTTCTTCTTGTGAGATTTATCCGTATTCTCTTCCTCTTTAGCGGTTCTGTCTTCAATTCTCTCTTCCAAATTCTTCACCGCTTCAATTCCATCGCCTTCGTTTCTCTTCTTTTTCTTCTTCTTCTTGGAAGCTTTTTCTCTGATCTCCAGATCACGAATCCTCGTAATTTCCTCGGGTGCTTCTTCTTTAATCTCCTGCTCCTTTGTAATCTCCACTTTCTCTTCAATATCCGCCTCACCGGACCTTTTCTTTTTCTTTTTCTTCTTACGTTTCTCCGCCAATTCTTCGTCGGCCCGCGCTTCTTCATTTCCACTGTATTTTGAAGGTGTCTCTTCAAATCCTTCTTTCCCATCGCAATTAAAATATCTTCGGGTTTTCTTTGAAATTACATCTTCGTGATATACATCCGTTTTCTCAGAGATTTTTCCTTCTGCCTCTGTCTCGTCGCCGTCCGTCTTCTTCTTGTTTTTCTTTTTCAAGGGTTTCTCTTCATTTTCGTTAACCTCCTGAAAATTCTCACTCATTGAATCTCCATTCGCCTTCTTCTTCTTTTTCTTTTTCTTCTTCTTCTTGTTCTTCTTCTCTTTGCTTACCTGCAATTCATCATCAATCGCTTGAAAATCTTCAGCGCCATTTTCCTCTTCGAAATTCTTATCGGAACTCAACTTTGTGCTCTTATTTTTCTTCTTCTCCATTCCTGTGTCCATCGAACCCTAACCTAAGCACAAGCTTTGCCTCAGTGCTTATCAGAACCTTATAATCCTTCAAAATTTAATCCAAATAAAATTTATCGGAAGGCAATGAAATTCACTGATTTATGTTCCTGATTTTCAAATGTAGAGAACAGATCAACGGCTGGCAAGGAATTGGACACCGTTCCGCCAAGCTCCAACTTTCTTATGACAGGGAGAGCCTGAGACAAAATAATTTTTTAGCGCGGTCGTTTTCTTTGAATGTTTTCCCATTGTCGTTCACATCCAAGACATCCGCCCAGCACCCACTTATCCGGGGTTTTTTCAGATTACAGGGTAATTTACAGAATTGGGCCGGGCTTATTCAGGTTATAGAATAAGTTTCCAGGAAGAGTTCTGATTCTGTCACTCGATTCCACTCGGAGTCATGACAGAGTCATAATGGCATTTATTTATATAGTCTGCGTTTTCAATATAATGCATAATTTTGGTATTTATTGATTAATTGTATTTAATATTAATAATTAAATAAAATATTAAAATCGAAAAAACAGAATGGCTCTAAGCGTGGTCGCTAGGGTTTGGTCTTTGCTTTGGATTGCTGCTCTTCTCCTATTGTCAATATGTGCCGTGGCCCCTTGTGTGGTCCCAATCCTTTCCTTTTCTCTTCTCCTTTCTTTTGTAATCACTTTGCAATAACACAGCAAATTGTTACAAGAAGTAGAAATTGTACCCCCGTTTTTTCTATTTTTATTAAGCAATTAATTTCTAAAATCAAATTAATTTAGATTTTGAAAAAATGCAATTATTAAAAAAATTAAAAAAAATGAAATTATTTTCCTTTTAAATAATTATTAAAAATATATATTTTTTCTTTTTATAAAAGAAAATAAAATTTAAAAGTAGCTACAAATTTATATTAACTTAGTTCAGAGTGCAGTTGCTTTTTTTTATTTTTGATAAAAAGTTTCACACATGTGAACAAAATCATAATCAAATACATTTTGTCCTTGATGTATTTGGGCATTCAATAGTAATCTCATGATTTTGAAAATTATTAAATAAATAAAAATATATAGATCTTACATATTTTCTGCAGTGTCACTAGATTATCGATCCATTAGAACAAATCCACTCTCCACTTTGCAAATATATTACAAACTATTTTGGACCAAATAAAAGGTATTTTCCCCTACACCTTTTCTCCTATCTCCACAGGCCTTAAATACCTAGGCTATCAATTAAAACCAGACTCTTACAAGCCTTCAGACTGAAATTGGTTTCTTGCCAAAGTGGAAAAAAGGACTAGGCATTGGTGTTTAAGGTGGTTCTCTCTTGGAGGCCGTTTCACCCGTATCAAAGTTGTACTCTTTGTTAAAACCAAAGCAAAAGGGGGGTTGGGGGATACGAAATCTATTCCACTTTAGCAAAGCTCTGGCGTGCACTGAATTACACTGGAATTTGGTAATCTGTCATTCATGACAAATATCTCTGCCACCACATAGTCAACAGCTGGCTTCATTTCGAGATAGCCACCCCCAGATCGGCCTCCTATTTCTGGAAGAATCTAACAAAAACTAAATCGTTGATCACTCGATGGCTCACTTGGCGCCCGGTCTCGGGGCACCAGATTGAATTAGGACGCGACCACATCCTTGGACTGACAAATGTTGTCTCTATCTCCTAGCATTTGACAGAGCACCTACACAGAAAACATATATGGTATCTTTATCAAATCCGGGTGGCATCAAATTTGGATTACCAGCCTGACTATTGGATCACCAGCGCAACCATTGGACTTAACTCAAAGCCTGCACGCGAATGGGATACTTTCTGCTCAAATCTTTCACAATCGAGCATCCATCTTACTGACACAGATGACCAACTACAGTGGATGGGCGGCGACCGATCAGGTAACATCTTTGTTCATAATATTTATAATGTTATTATGAATTTGCTTTGGCCATCGAATATCAGAGGTTGGAGGAACCAGTTATGGACATGGCACATCCCGCCAAAGGTCAAATACTTTACTTGGTTGATGGTTGAATATAAGCTTAACACTTGGGACATCCTCCTAAAAAAAGGTTGGGTGGGACCCAACAATTGTCACCTTTGCAAATCAGATTCAGAATCAGCAGGCCACCTTTGTATCTCTTCCATTTACTCTAGACAGGTCTGGAAAAAAATCACATTGATTTTAAAACTGCAAACCACTTGGGACGGGGCCACACTCTCAAACTGTTTTGACACTTGGGCTCATAAAGAACATAAACATTTGCAGCTACCTTCTCTCATCTGCTGGGTTATTTGGCTGGAAAGGAATATCTCGATTTTTGAAAGTGGGACTCTTGTTATAAGTGCTACAGCCTATAAAGCACTTGCTATATACAATACCTGGAATGCAGCTAATAGCAACAAGCCAACCCCACATCACACATCAAAGACTCCAGTATTTGAAGACACCAACATTGGATGGTTCGATGGAGCTGCACTCTCTGATGGTTCTTGGAGCGGAGCTGGAGGGGTGATCAAAACTACACAAAATTTCTTTTACAAATGGACCTTAAACTGTGGCTCGGGCACCAACACTAGGGCAGAACTTTTGGGTGCCTGGGCCACACTATACTTGGCCTCTAGACTACATTTAGAAGTCCTTCAGGTTCTAGGGGATTCCAAAACTATCATCGAGTGGTTGAACAATAGGGCAGATCTCCAAGCTATCTCACTCCTGGCCTGGAAGGACAGAATTAAAATGATTCAGTCTACTTTCAAAAAGCTCATTTTCAATCACACCTGTCGAGAGCACAACAAATCCGTTGATCAATTATCAAAGATATCATTACATAAAAAAGTGGGAATCCTCTCATACAATTTATGGATAGACGGCCATGAGGGCCCTCCACACTTCTTAACAACTTTTTAAGTTCAGTTTTCACCACTCAATAAACAGTGGATTTCTCAAATATGAGAGTTGGCATACTACCCACTACTCATAGAAACACACAACTCACTTTGTCTATGGATCATAGATCAGCTAGCACTATACCTGCCTCCTAGTAGCACATTTGATATCTACTCTACTTGTAATACTCATAACCTTTTATTTGCTACAAGAAAGACTGGTGTAGATGTAAATTATAGCAACGATTGTAAAACCTCTTAGTTCTGAAAACAAATTATATGATATATAATTGAGCAATTTTCCAGTTGGAAAAAAAAATCATCCATATTAAAGAGTAATATCATGAAAGAGTATAGTTTATAATTTAATTGTATTTAAATTTTAGTGATTGCATAAGGGTAGACGTGAGGTTATTTGATTTTGAAAGAAAATTTTGTTAAGTTTTTAATGGTGTTATTAAGTTATTTCCAAATTACATGAGCATTTAATGTATTTTCAAAACAACAGTATAAAGAGGATAACTGGAAAAAAAAATACAATCACAAGGTATGCAACATTTTATCTTGGGAAACTCTCATGGGGAGAAAACCCAACAAAAAATTCATCATTAATAGATTGTCAATACAATGCCAAGACTAAGACCAAAACACTAAGAATAAACTAAGACTGAGCATGCACCTCTCTTCTCCTTCCTCCTGCAACTGCAATTGCCTTAAAGATATCCGCATTGGATGAGTGAGAGTGAGTGTGTAAGTGAGGCACCATCCCCACATATAAATACTAGTTGAGAAGGCGCTAGGGTTATGTCTCTTCACTTAGTAGGGCCGAATTCTTCTAGAAGTGGTTAAAACCGCTTTATAAACACTAGGCGCCGACTTTACAAATACCACCATATAAATATGGTTTGGCCAATCCACAGAAGGGGATTTGATCTTATACAAGACCCGACATGATCAATCCACAAAAGGGGATTTGATTTATAAGATAATAACTCAAATATAATTAGAATATTCTTTGAAGTTACAATATTTCAACACTCCCCCTTAACAAGAAGGGTATTCTACTAACATGACCCAATACAACATCATCAAGAGAAGGAGAGGGCAACATCATCATCAGCATCTGGAACATTGACTAGCACATCTCTAAATCAACGGAAGTTTTTCTCATCATCAATATCATCATCGTTCACAACATGGAGCTGGAGTAACATCATCATCATCATCAACATGAAGTTGAAACATCAACATCAATAGCATGAAGCTAGAACAACAACATCAACAACACGAGGCTGGTACAACATCATCAACAACACGAGGCTAGTACAACATCATCAACAGCACTAGGTTGGTACAACATCATCAACATATGGCAACATAATGAGGCAGGTGCATTAACAACAACATTTGTGGTACTCTAACAGACCGTCCTTACCGGACCTTCGGGATCTGCCCAGGAATCATAAGATTCCCTAGGATATAAAATCCTAACAAGCTACCGCGTGGTACTCTGACAAACCGTCCTTGCCAGACCTTCGGGATCTGCCCAGGAATCATAAGATTCCCTAGGATATAAAATCCTAACGGAGCTACCACTACTGACCACAGTTGGCATATACATGCACAAGTACTCTGATAGACCGTCCTTACCAGACCTTTGGGATCTGCCCAGGGATGATCAATCCCCTAGGATACAAAATCCTAACGGAGCTACCCGTTGTTGGTCATGATACCATAGTATCATCAGCATCACTCCCCCTTTCGAGGGAGGTCCTTTCGGACAACACCAAGCTTGTCTCAGAAGTACTCAAACTTCACACGAGACAAAGGCTTGGTCAACACATTTGCAACCTGCTCATCTATGCCAACATATTGGAGCTTTACAGCTCCCCTCTGCACCATATCACGAATGTAGTGATACCGGATCTATATGTGCTTCGACTTATCATGGAACATTGGGTTCTCTGTCATCTTTATACAACTTTGGTTATCACATAGAATCACGGTGGCTTCCATCTCTAGATCGAACAAATATGTCAGCAACTTCTGAAGCCATATGATTTCACAACTGGTGGAACATGTTGCAATGTGTTCCGCTTTTGCCATGCTAAGATCAATACTGGATTGCTTCCTACTTTTCCATGAAGTCATGGGTGACCCCAAACTGAAACAACATCATGAATTGTTCTTCCTGTCTGAAGCACTTCCAGCCCAATTTGAATTAGTATAACCATACAATATGAAGTCATGATCTCCAGTATAACAGAGACCATAATCCAATGTACCCTTAAGGTATCTCATCACATGCTTTGTAGCTACAAGGTGGACACGTCTGGGCTCCACCAAATACTGACTCAAGGTGTTCACAGTAAAGCATATATCTGGCCTGGTATTTGTCAGATACATCAACGATCCAATAATCTGTCTGTATAGATTAGCATCAACCAACTCTGACAAAGTATCAACCATGAGCTTCAAATTCATTCCATGGGTGTATTCATGGATTTACATTCCAACATGTCAAATCTCTTTAGTGTTTCAACTGCATACTTCCCTTGGTTAAGGAAGATCTTCTTTGGGCTCTGCCAAACTTCAAGACCTAAGAATTAATGCATCGGGCCTAGGTCTTTCATCTCAAATTCTACAACAAGCTTTTTCTAATCTGTGATGAGCTTTTCTTCTCCAGTCAGGAATAAATCATCCACATATAGTAGCAATATAACTGGCTCATCATTCATAACCTTGACGTAAAGGTTAGAATCATATTTACTCTTGGTAAAGCCCAAGATTGTCAGGAAACTATCAATTCTGCCATACAAAGCTCTAGGAGCTTGTTTCAACCTGTACAAAGCTTTCTTCAACATGCAGACATGAGTCTTTCTATCTTCAACTTCAATCTTCATAACAGACTGGTATTCTTTTATCATGGCATCTGTCCATTCTTTCTTATGAACAACTTCTTCAAAGCAAGTAGGTTCCTTTTCTATGAGATCACACATCAAGGCCATATAGTTGGAGAATGACTTAGGTTTCTTGCTTTGTCTCATGGTTCCTTCTGGGGCACCATACTTCCCTACATCTTGAATAAGTTTCCTTGCCCAAGATGGCTTTCTCTTGTGAGAGATTGTCATACGGGGAGGTTCTTGAGATTCTATCATATCATGATCTTATGGAATCTCATCATCAGGGGTAATTGTAACTTCCTTCACGGGTTCTACAACTCTGGGAGCTACAGGTTCTTCTTCATATACTTCTTCAAGTTGGCATTTCCTTGATCTTTTGAATGTTGCATCTTCATCAAAGGTTACATCTCTGTTGATCTCAATATGATGATAACCTGGTATGTAAATTCCGAAGGCCTCAGAGACCTCACAGTATCCAACAAATATTCCCTTCTTTCCTGAAGGATCCAACTTAGTTCTCTTTTCTTTTGGAATGTGTACAAATATTGGACAACCTAATATTTTGAGATTACTTACTTCTGGATTCTTTCCGGTGAACATTTATTCGGGAGTTTTGAATCCAAGTGCACTATGGGATAATCTGTTTTTGACATATATTGTTGTTCTCGTTGCTTCAACCCATAAGTGCATTGGAAGATCTTGATCGTGAATCATAGTCTTTATTGTTTCCATAATCGTTCTATTCTTTCTTTTTGCTACACAATTTTGTTGAGGATTGTAGGGAGTGGTGAGCTCCCTCTTAATCCCGACATCTTTGCAAAAGCTTCCAAATTCATTTGAAGTATACTATCCTCCATTATCTTACCTGAGTATCTTGATTTTCTTTTCGGAGAGGTTTTGTACCAAGGCTTTCAATTCCTTGAACTTTCCAAGTACTTCATCTATTGATTTCAAGAAATAAACCCCAAGTCTTACAAGAGTAATTATCAATAAAAGATACATAGTATACATACTTGCTTAGAGAGGTTGATGGCATTGAACCGCATACATCTAAGTGGACAAGTTCCAAGATTCCTTTTGCTTTACTGTCGCTCTTTGGGAAAGGATTCTTTATGTTTTTTCCTTGTGCACATCCCTTGCATACACCTCCATGATCAACCTTTAATTCTAGTAAACTTGTAACTACCTTGATTACATATGGTAAGGCTTGTAGTTGATGTGAGCTAGTCTAGTACATAGAGTACATCCTTCATTCTCATCGGAGTTCCCGAATCAAGTTTGTAGGTGGAATATTCCCCCATTCCTTTGATAGGGTGTTGATAATCATCTCCAAGTGAAATTTTATGGGGGAAGTCCTTTTCTTTAAGGTTAGAGAGAATGTCTTTTTGACCTGTCATGTGCTTAGATGCACCACTATCTATGAGCCAAGTATCCTCTCCAGGTGTCACAAAACATAATCTTCAATCTCTTCTTTAGTTAACTTCTTGAGCGGCTCATCATCTTCAGATGCATGGGAATGATGTCTTTTGTTATTTCTCCTCTTGAATTCTTCCCTTCTGGCAGGACAATTCTTAGCAATGTGTCCCATCTTATCACAATGATAACATTGATAAGAGGAGAAATATTTTTCCTTTCTTTGACCCTTATGATATTTCTGGAATCTCTTTGGAGAGTGAGATTCTTTATGAAAGTGGGTCTCCTTTTGAAAATGAGACTTTTTCTTTCCTCCTTCAGCATGAGCAGCTAGGTCTTGATCTTCATCTCTTAATAGGACATCTTCTCGGTTGGCCACTCTTGCTTCTTCTTGAACACATTCTTCCCATAAACTGTCAAATTGGAGCTTCTCTTTTCTTGCACAAATAGTTTGGATGAAGGCATCCCAAGGTCTTGTGAGACCATTAAGAGTTGTCATTATGAGTTCATCTTCATCTAAGTTTTCTCCAATTACCTCTAATTGTTCCTTGATTTGAGAAACCCCGGAGAAATAGTCTTGAACTATTTATCCTTTTTGCATATTTGTATTCTTGAGTTGGGTTCTCAAATTCATCTTTCGGTTGATGTTCTTTCCTTCATACATTCTGGTTAGGGCATCAAACATATCTTTTGGAGTATTCTTAGAAGACACTTGAGGGATCAAGTGGTATTTAATAGATTCTACAATTATTCTTTTGGCCTTAATCATATCCCTCTTGTACTTCTCTTTGGCTGCTTCTTCTTCGGGTTCCAGTACATTTTCTTTTATGAATTTTGTAAGGTCATTCTCTTCAAGAATGAATCTATTTTTTCACTTCCAAGCACATAAGTTTTCCACACCTTCTAACTTGTTAACAAGCTTGGTGCTTGCAGACATCTTGACCTGGAGCTAAGAAAATGACAAGAAAATGAAAATGCTCAAAAATTGAAATTGAGCTTACCAGGGGATGCGTTGGGCTAAGGTGAGTTTGTTGGAGCTGACTGTTTCAGAAAATTCCAAGTTTTACCCCTTGAAACTTGACCTACGCAATTCTAGACTGGTACTTCTTGTACGAGTCAAAACTAGGGTTTGAATTTTCGGAGAATCTCGCCACTCAAAAAGTTCACTCAAGATGCCAAAAGATGTGCTAGGAAAGGGCGCACTTGCCAATATAGTTTTTGCTCAAAAATTCATCTTTAGTGAAAAGCCCTAATTTTCTTGTACGACAACAGTGACGTCTAGATACTTAGTGAAAGATGCTCTATTCAATCAAGCTTTGATACCATGCTAAGTTTTTACTGTTGTTAATAGGTTATTTCCAAATTACATGAGTATTCAATGCATTTAAAAAAAAAAACAACATAAAGAGGATCATTGAAAGAAACACAATCACAAGGTACGCAACATTTTATCCTTGGAAACCCTCATGGGGGAGAAAACCCAACAAAAACTTCCTCAATAATAGATTTCCAATACAATGCCAAGACAAAGACCAAAACACCAAGAATAAACTAAGACTGAGCATGCGCCTCTCTTCTCCTTCCTCCTGCAACTGCAACTGCCTTCAAGATATGCGCACTGGATGCGTGAGAGTGAGTGTGTAAGTGAGGCACTATCCTCACATATAAATACTAGTTGAGGAGGCGCTGGGGTTATGTCTCTTCACTTAGTAGGGCCAACTTCTCCTAGAAGTGATTAAAACCACTTTATAAACACTAGGGGTTGACTTTACAAATACCACCATATAAATATGGTTTGACCAACCCACAGAAGGGGATTTGATCTTATACAAGACTCGACATGATCAATCCACAAAAGGGGATTTGATCTATAAGATAATAACTCAAATATAATTAGAATATTCTCTGAAGTTACAATATTTCAACAAAATTGAATTAAGTTTTGTTTGGGTTAGGATAATCCATCAATAATTAAGTAAAGTGTTGGCTCTATTTCAAGGGTCATCTATCATTAAATTAATGGGAATTAAGGATCTAATAGTAATTAGATATTGGACAATCATAATTTGTCAAGTGAATAATCAATGTTTATCCCTGAACATAAACCTCTCTAAGTTGATTCAAAGAGCTCAAGGGGTGGTGAGGAGCTTCAAGTCTATGGAATTTTTTCAAGTGTTAGGGGCCTTCAGTCACCTTGTGAATGCTAAGGCAAATGAACATGTTCTTTTGAATGTTGGGATGCTAAGTGTAAATGGGGAGGTCCCTCTGTATCATACCTCTCATGAAATATAGTTATCCACACTTTACATATTGCATGCCATCGGATTTAATGGACAAGTGGAGAGTTGCACCAAGGTCAATGAGATGGCCGTTTAACATAGCCTACTCCTCCATACCTCTCTCACACTTTGTGGTGCAAGGTGGAGATTTGGACTTTAAGCTTGACATGATGGAATTCGACCATGAAGGTGGGATTTTTTTAATGGATTTCGATGTATCCAAGTGCACTTAGTGGGAGTACTCGTCTAGTTTTAGAACCTTTATTTGGCTTTCCAACCCTTTCTTTCTAGATAGGGATCTGCATTCTAGAGTTGGTCTATTACATTTAGAGGATTAGTCTTGCTTTTGAGTCTTCCCTCAGGCATTCAAGCATCATGAACGATCATAAGCACCCACGTCGTTGCATTCCCTGTGAGATTTCTAATATGTGCAGGGTCCAGAGGAGAGTGTTCAACGAATAAAGGATCTTCAAGTGGCTTTCTCCCATTTCAGTGGTAAAATAATGACATAGCATGAGTCTTGAAAGGCCAAAAACATTGAATTGTCAACACTAGTGGCTTTTTAAAGTTCGTAGATTAAGAAATTGGAAGCATATTTTAATATGTTATATGAATTGCTTCTAGGTCTGGCTAGAAGTTCTCAGTCTTGGGTTTCTCTTCCAAATAGTTCCACTAGTTCTATAAAAGTTGCAGTCGAGGAAGAAGAAATGGTGCAGCTAGTGCATGAAGATATGGTTAGTGAAAACACAATGATAGAGCTTTCTCTTTAGGATGACTTCAAAGAAGATCCCCTTAGTGGGCATGTTTTCCTTTGAGCTCAGGGTTTCTTTTGTTTTGTAACTTAGTGTTAGTTCTAGCTCAGTTTATTAGGATTTATACTAACGACTTTTTTAGTTATTTAAAATTTTTGGATCTATTTGAAACTTTAACATGCGACATTCCTTTTCTATTTCTATTAATTTGCCACATGGTGTGTTCACAACTATCTTTTAATATAAATGATAATCGTTTTAATTTTAATTTTTTAGAAATAAATAAGAAGAAGAAATAAATATTAATATAATTATTTGTATATGTAAAAACAAATTTCTTACATGTGAATACAAAATAATTTCAAACTCCACATGAAAAGTTGGTGCTTTGGAGCTCGACGTTCTACGGCTAGGGTTTCCACGGGTAAGTTGCCTTTGTCACTCTCATGGCCTCTGGTTCGGGGGGAGGAGCCCCCCCGCAATCTCCACCTCCACCTGATATCACAACCTTTAAATCTCTTGTTGCCTCGTATTTAAAAAATGTGAAATTCCCCCCTCAGTCTCGCTTTGTGAAGAATATCAATGAGATCCCCAAGGTTCCAGTGCACCCATCTTCCTCTCGCCCGTTTTCCCTCTGACTAACTAAGAATGGGATGATTAGACAGTTTATGGGGTTGTGGCCCTCTCCAAGAGCAATGGCATAATGGTTGGACCAAAAGTGGAAGAAAATGATAAAAGGGAAAATGTCTTTTGTGTTTTGTGGTAAGGGGTTCTTCGTCTTTCTCTTTAAAAATAAAGCTGACAGAGATCTGATCTTCAGAAATCACCCCTATTTCATGGTCTCAAGGGGAATGTACCTGAACAAATGGACCCCTGATTGTAGTCCAGAAAATGACATCCGATCAACAATTCCAATATGGATTCATTTTCCCTTTCTTCCCCTGCACTGTTGGAATGACGAAACCCTGAAAAACATTGGGAACATGCTGGGTAGATTCATTGATTGTGTCGAACCACGAGAAGGCATCCAAGATTGTGATCACCTATGTGTAGAAGTAGATCTAGAAAAAGGATTACAAGAGGCCATTCAACTCACCCTGGATAACTGGTCCTAGATCCAGACAGTGGACTATGAACAACTCCCATTTAAGTGCAAAGCATGCCACGAATACAACCACTTTTCAAAAAATTGTCCCAAGTCAAAGGTAGACCAGCCAGAAGAAAAAGAACAGGAGCAATGGAAACAAGCCAAAAGAAAGAAAATCACTAATAAAGCAGCATCACAATAGCCTCATCGTAGAGTAACCTCCATGCCTTCTTCTCCAAACAAAGGAAAGTCTCCGATGGTGGGGAATCATGAAGCATAAAGCAGTAAAAACATGAATACAACACTAGAAAATATAGAGGCAAAAACAATAAACTCAAAGGAAAAGGAAACACCAGAAGAAAATTATATCCATCAGGAAAAAGATTCATCTCTCCCACTAGATCAGAATGAGCTGGAAGAAAATCATCTTGAGGATCCTTCCCCTGGTATGAATCCCCCCCGGGTCTCTTCAGAAGTTCTAATAATTCTAGAGGAATATAGTTAGGAGGATTTTGGGGAAGACCCATATTTGGATATCACTAAGAGCACTAAAGCACTGAAGGTGGGTCAGAAAACTAATCGAAATAGAAGGGAAAAAGATGCAACTCGAGACAAAGAATTGGGAATCCATACCACCCTAGAAGAAGTATTAAAGAAAGATGGGAAACCAAGAAAGGCACCCTCTTCTAAGGGACATTCTCAGCCCTCTAAAGGGGGGGCAACCAAATCCACAAGTAAGTAATGAAGTTAGTCTGTTGGAATTGCATGGGTATGGGACAAAAATAAAAAAAGGAAGCTATGGGAAAGTTAATTAAGTCAAAAAAACCCCAAATCCTGCTAATCCAGGAGACTAAAATGCAAGGGCTAGAGGCCCTCCGTGAAATTCAACAAAAATGGAAAGCAAGCGCAGGAACAACTCTCAGTGCAAGAGGAGCTTCAGGTGGAATTTTCACCATGTGGAATACATCGACCTTCCTTGGAGAAAGCATATATGAAGCAACTCACTAGGTTATGGTCCAATTGAAACATTTGTCAATATGTAATGTTTATCCGATCATTAATTTTTATATGCCTAATAACTATTGGGAGAAAGTAGAATGTTGGGAGTCCTTGTTGGGTATCAAAGATGTTGGGTTTCTGCATAATTGTATCATAGCAGGCAACTTCAATACAACCTTGCATATGAAAGGAAAAAGAGGAGGCTCAATAGTAAGAGATCCTTCCAGGGAACACATGGAAGATTTGGTCTTTGGTCTGGATCTCTTTGATGTTCACCCCAACAAAGGTAAATACACTTGGAGCAAAAAATGTACTGAAGTAGGGCACATTGCATCTAGGCTCGACTGTTTCCTTATCCATAGCACTTTCTTATCTCTTCGAGATAAGATCTCTTCACACATAATTCCCTGGGGTCTCTCTGATCACCGCCCAATATCTCTAACCTTTGACAAAGAAAAAAAAATCGTCGCAATTCCCTTTTAGTTTAATCCCCTTTGGTTGGACTCCCACGATTTCTTCCCTCTGCTCTCCAGTGTGTGGAATCAATGGATGGTTGGATCCCCTGTTTTTATTTGGGAGAAAAATATAAAAAGAACCAAATGGGATATAAAGGACCGGGTAAAGAATTCTCCCCCCTCCCCTAGGGATGAAGTAGAAAAATGTAAAAAACAATTGGAGGAATTACAAAAAAATATGGAAACTAAAGAAATCAATGATACCCATATCTCTCAGGAGAAAGAAGTTGTCCAAAAATAAATGAAGGCACTCAAAGATGAAGAAATGATTTGGAGGCTGAAATCAAGATCTCTATGGCTCTAGGTAGGGGACAAAACACCTCCTTCTTTCATAAGCAGGCAAAGACTCGACAATGTAGAAACAGAGTGGAATAAATAAATTCACAGTCAGGGGCTCTAATTACCTCCTTCAAGGAAATAAAAAAAGGTAGCTTCAACTCATTTTGGGAATATTTATACAAAGGATGGAGAAGACAATCAAGAAATGCGTGAACATTTTAAAGAACATATCCCTGCCCTGATCACATAGGAGGATAACATAGCTCTAAACAAGGAGGTTTTTGCTGAAGAAGTCCAAGAATTCCTTAATCAATTTGACCCAGACAAAGCCCCTGGTCTAGATGGCTTCACTCTTCACTTCTATATAAAATGCTAGACAATTATCAAGACTGATTTCATTCGAATGATTAGATATGTTCAAAAATCTTGTAGGATGGGTGGTGCCACCAACTCATCTTTCCTAGCCCTGATCCCAAAGGGAAAAAATGTCTTCCTTTGACATGTTTCGTCCCATATCTCCCTGTAATGTTTCATACAAAATCCTGGCAAAATTCATTGCAAATAGATTCAAGCTGATATAACCCCGCCTCATTCTTCCAAACCATGGAGGCTTCATTGAAAAAAGGCAGATTTGGGACAATATCACACTGGTTCAGGGGGCGATCCACACCGATTTCAAAAATGGAGAAGAGGTATGGTTATTAAAATAGATATGGCAAATGCATTTGATCGAGTAAAGCATAGTTTCCTTATTGAAGTTTAAAAAAAAATGGCTTTAATCAATCTTTTATCTCTTGGATCAGAGCCTGCATCTCCACCCCATGGATAACTCCTTTAACAAATGGTAGGCCTGCCCCCTTTTTTAAAGTCTCAAGAGGCTTAAGACAAGGATGCTCACTTTCTCCTATGCTATATGTTTTAATGGCATAATCTCTAAATAGAAGATTAGAACATGAAAGAAGAACAAGCTCCATCCCAGGTTTGAAGATTGCAAGAGGAGTCAGAAGAACAAACCACTCTCAATTCGTTGATGACACATTGTTGCTTCGTGGTGCTTCTCAAATTATGGCCAGTCGATTTAAATTGGTTTTGGATCAGTATGGTGATGCCTCAAGAGGAATTATAAACAAAAACAAGAGCCAAATATATGCATGGAATATAAAAGCAAGCACTCTATCAAGAATTGCTAGTCTGTTGCAATTTCCTTTCTTAGTGGATTGGAAATTCTTCAAATACTTAGGCACTCCAATTAGCCTAAAAGCTCTCCTAGGAGAGGCATGGTAGGTTATTCTATAGAAGATAAAAGACGAATTCCAAGTTTGGGGAGCTATTTGGTTAAATTTGACAGGCCGAGTGGTTTTGGTGAAATCAATCCTATCTTATTTCCCCATCTTCCAATTCTTCGATCTTTTAGATCCAATGGGTATAAAAAAGGAAATGGCTCAGATAATCCACAAATTCCTATGGAAAGGGGGTAAGGATAATGAGAAAAAAATCCACATGGTCAATTGGACTACAATCTGCACCCCTAAAGAGCATGGTGGGCTAGGAGTCCGAGACCCTGAAAAGATAAATATTGCATTAGGAGAAAAAATTCTCCGGAGATTGATATCTGATGGTAACGACTAGTGGAAGAAAACAATTTTCCCAAATACCTATCAAGAAATCGAAGAAGATGCTTGGACATAGCTCCTGATCAACAACCAGGCTCTCCTATCTGGAAACTAATAAGTGCCTCTCTTCTGATCTTGCGGGATCATCTTTTCTGGTGCCCAGGGAATGAAAAGGATATCAATCTTTGGGAGGATTCCTTCTCTGCCTCCAGAATCCTATCTAACATCCCCTTATTGAACCTTCTTCATACCTGGCTATTGAATCAGGGAAAATCTTCCCTTTTTGACATCTCAGAATGACATAGCAATGGATCTTGGAAGGGGTGGAACTTGGGAGAACTTCCTCCTATGCTTATTCCAACTTCTCAATCTTTTCTCTTACTTATCAATGGATCGACTCTTGTTAATCTTCAACAACAAGACAACATAGGTTGGGTTTCTTCTGGTTATTCGGTAAAGGAAGGATACAAGCTCCTTCTCAAGTAGTCCCAACTTCCAGAAAAGTCCAACATATGGAAGGAGATATGGAATATAGATGGGCTCCCAAAGATTAATATTTTTGGATGGAGATTAGCACACAACAAGCTACTGACATGAGAAAATTTGCTCAAAAAGGGTATTATGGGACCGTTTAGATGTGCACTATGCAGACAAGACTCTAAATCATCAACACATCTCTTCCTGGACTATAATTTCTCCAAACAAGCATTGCATCTGGTATATTCAGAATTAATGCATAAAATTGCATGGCCTTAAAAGTGCAGAGTTATGATTGGGAAATGGAGTAAAGCCTATAAGGGATCCTTTTCAAACAAACCGACCTTACTCCATGTCTGGAAGACATCCATTAAATTTGTATGTTGGCAAATATGGTTGGAAAGGAACAAAGCCATATTTAAAAATAAAATGCNCCCCCCCCCCCCCCCCCCCCCTCTTCTGTAGCTACTCATGCGATGGGACAATTGGGGGAATATCTCTCTACATGAAGAATAAAAGTTGAGCAAGTTGAAAAACTAGAAATATAAGAAGAGCTATGGATGACTAAAATGAATGTCAAAATAAGTCATTCCCCCCAAAGATCTCAAATATCATTTTGGTAGCTTCAGATTTTACATCAAGAATACAATCTCTGGTTATCTTCTCAAACGAGATTCACCCTATGTTTTGATGGGGCTTCAAAAGGAAACCCAAGGGAGGCAGGTGCGGGAGGGGTGTTGTATAGCCCTAGAGGAAATCGATTTCTAGACTTCTCTTGAAACTTGGGTGAGACTTCCAACATATGGCTGAAACCTATGCAATTTATCAAGGGATTTTGGTAGCAGAAGAACAACCACTGAAGCATATAATAATAGTGGGTGATTCAAAAAACATCATCCATTTTTTTGTTCTGGGAACCAATCCTAAAGATGCCAAGCTTAAGAGAATTATTGACAGATCAAACATACTCTTGACCTCCATTCAAGCTCCTTTGTAGCCCCTCCCTAATGGAAAATACCCTAATAAAAAATTGGGCCAGTTGGGCCCACGAAGGACAAAGGGAAACACATGGAAATGTCATGCAAAGAGGGGATTGATATAAACGAGAAAGGAGTGTCAGTACTTCCACCTTCTTTTGGCTCGTGGGGATGTGTAGGTCGCACTTGGCATTGGTCCTGTCCTTGGATATGTGCGGTCAGGTTATGTGTTCTTATCCTCGTGCAACTTCACTACATTATGTACTTCACGTCCTGAGGCCAACTCAAGCGATACTAGATTTTATGACAGATGAAAAGGTTGCAATCATGAAAGGGAGTGTGGAAACTCAGATAGTACAGGTCACGATAGCTCCGTTAGGACCTCTGGTGCATGGGAATATCTTCAACAACTCGAGTTTATGCATCCTCACCTTTCGAGGTTCTATTAAGGATGGGAGAATGCGAATGTTGGTTAGTATCAAGAAGCCATAAGCCAAAGTTCTGTCAATCGACCAAAATCTCCAAGCCTCGACCTGTTTATGGAATGTTACTGAATTCCCCTCGGGAAATGTAAAATCATTCACTTGGTGGTCAGGTGGAGAACCACATTCTCCACTTCAGTTTTCTCAATGTTTGGAGGAAAGCTTAGAGAGGCATGACTTAATTGAAGTACAAGGTAAAATTACGAAGACTGTAAGAATAAGTCTATATATTGGATTAGTTTCTCAGAATTCAGCGTGTCTATGGATAGTTTTTAATTCTCCACGGTGGATTGCGGTGGTGGTATTCCAATGGCTTAGCGTAGGAGCTCCTATCCCTCTGTTATCTATTGACACCTTGCACTTCAATTGGGTCATATTTATTTTCAATTACCTTGGTTTCCTTTTCATTTCAGTTGTGCTCCTATTAGAATCATTGTCGTTGTCTAATACTTCTATCTATAAAATCAAAGTGTGCTTTGGAATTTGTCTCCTCTCTTTCGCTTCCTGGAATTAAAGGCGGGCTCTGGTAAGTTTGGTTGGTTGCATTCCAGAGGCGACTCCGTCAATTATAGAATTTTATCGTTGTTTTTCGTTTCTCACCATGGCACACAAGAAAGCACCTCAACAAGCTCAGGCGCTTGAAGATGAGGAGTTGGTGGAGGAAAAATTTACCTTCTCCCACCAACTTTCTATCAAAGTGGAATATCATAGTTCGACTCTCTCCTTTGCCCTGTAAACTTTGGCACAACACAGAGCGTTCATTGGACAACTCCAGGACGAAGTGGACTTTCTTCGTAGACAGAGGGAGTCGATGCAAACAAAATTGGAAGCAAGGGAGTCATCTTTAGAGCCCTCAGTCCAGAATCAAAATGAAGTAGAGCACAATAGAGAGCCCTCGGTTTAGAATGATAATGAAGTGGAGCACAACAGACCTGAGAACAATGCGAAAATGATATTGCCAGATTTGAATGTGCCTCTGGTGCCACCAACAGATGAAGATTTCATCCAAAAAGAAAAGTAGCATAGCCTTTCAAAATTTTGCAAAGATATGTAATGTGTAGGGTAAATGTTTTTGAATGGTAAAGTTTTTGGACATAGTAAAGCAGGATAAGCTTTCTAGGAATAACAACTCTTTTATTGTAATTGACAGTTATATGTTGTTGGATTTTCTTCTTTACCAACACTTTCCTATGTACTCAACGACCTTGATCGCGCTTTTTTCTTAACAAAATTTTCTCTAGTTGTGTTAAAAAAAATAAAAAATTCATTTCATATAATTTCAAGTAATAGTAATTATCAGTAATTATTGATTTTATTATGTCGTATATTTATTGATTTTATTATGTTGTATATTTAAATACAATATTTATATTTATAATAGGTATTAGACCATATGTATATGATTTTACTATGTTGTATATTTAAATACAATATTTATAATAGGTGTTAGATCATATGTATATGAGTTATTTATAGAGTTGTAGTCTAATTGTTCTACGTTTTGGTCCTTTTCCAGGGATATTTTCTGTTTAATTTTGTTCAAAATTCGGTAAGAATTTGTTGGATCTGCAAATTTAAGTGGTTAATTCTACAAAATCTGAATGCCCAGGGATTTTTCAGCACATTGAATCCATTTTTGCATTCATAAATGCAATTTAAACAACAAAAAATTGTGATTTCGTGCAAATTTACGTCACCGGATTTCGACGAAAAAGACCAAAACATAGAACAATTAGACAACACCATTTATAGATATTTGATTTTGTATTATTATTATATTTTTAAAATGATCAATTTTATATAACAAGTGAAATTAGGTTCTAGCAACCTAGTTATTTATTGATGCTTTGATATTGGAGGAAGTGTTTCTTAATTAATAAGAGGTCAAAGCAGGAACTCTTGTTTCATATGCAAATATTGTTCTATTTTAATTCGGTATGGGAATGCGTCTCATTATGGGGGTTTGTTTTTTATGAATGCAAAAAGGTAATATTGTAGCCAACATGGTTGGTTAAAGAAATTTTTAATCTGATAATGCAAAGGTTGTCTTCAAGGAGCCTCGAAGATTGTTTATTAGTAGATAGGGTTGAAAGAGAAACAATGTAAAGTTCAATCCTCGACACTGTTTTTTGTCATGACCTTGAAAATACAACAAGATGTGTATTTTGATTTCACCTTAGAAATATCAAATATAATAGTTTTTTTCTTGAAAAAAAAACAAGTGAAATTAGTAGCGAAGCTACTTATTCCCTATGTTTAAGAAGTGTTTTAATGTACTAGTTGTATATGGCCACCGAGATTTGATTCTTTTTTTTTATCTACATTAACTATGAACCTCCAAGATATTGTCAATGGCTATAAGAATGGTCATATAACATATAAATTATTATATAAATAAAGTCAGAGCAAAAACTTAACCCAATTCTCATTGAACAATCACTTCTTTAGTAGTGGTATTAATAGCATTTTTCTTAATTATAAATCAAATAAGAAATTGTCTGTCTCTTTACAAGATTTGTACTTGACAATAGGGACCATCCCTTCAAAATCGATGACAATTCAAACTTAAAATTGGCAGATGAAGCATATAAGAAGGAAGACATAAAATTAACAAGCATAACTAATTATAAGTAACTTGAATTTGAAAAATAGTTTACGAGGTGCTATCAAATCATGTTACACTGTGTTTCCACAAATAGCTTATGGTAGTTGCATTGTAATTGAGCACTTATTGTTTTCTACTAAGGAAAGGTAAATTAATGATTATGTTTTCTACACTAAATATCACCTTGTGAAGGAGAATGCAAAGTCTATATAATAAATCCACAATTTACATACAAAATACTTAGGAAAATGTAGGGATCAATGAACCTTGAGTTATATGAAGTAACGTTAATGTCATTGAAGCCTCGAGGTTTAGCTTAAGCAGTGACAAGCCAAACATGAGATCTCTCCCTTGAGTTGGGGAGTTCACAAGTTTGACTCTTTTGATCCCCTTAAGGTTAGATGCTTGGAACCGAGGCATCAAAAATTTACTCCGATTACCATTCATCAATGGTGGGGAAGTCTACGAGAGTTTTTAATGTCATTAACAATATAATAATAATGTTTCCAATGACCAAAAACAAAAGGGAGTACATACCATAAAATGAACCATTGAAAGGAATGGAACCAAAAGCTTAATTAATATATGCAAGCCTTACAATCTAAGATATGCAAAAAAGGTGTCCTTCACTATCTAATCTATCCAAACTATCAAACAAAATTAAAGATTTGTCTAACGTTAGACATGAAAAGTACTACCAAAATGACGGAAAGAAAAAGGACACTTTTTAACAAACTAATTTTGAAATTATAATCAATTGTATTGGAAGGTGGGCTTTCTTTATAATAAGTTTTTGTCATCTTACCCCTTGCTAGATAATGGGTTCATTAACCTGTCAACTTCAAGAGCAACAAGGAAGATGCATAAACTAGCTACTAAGGGATGTTGAAAGTTTAAATTAGAGGTACAGGCTACATTCTTATAGTGCTTTCACACTAAGACAATGACAACTAGTGTTGTAGAAAAATATGTAATAGGCTACAGTGTTCAACGCTTTCACGCTTTGAGACAATGACCTTTGGTTTTGTAGAGGAATATACAATGGGATACATTCTTCAATGCTTTCACAATTCGAGACAATGACAGCTGGTGTGACAGAAGAATATGTGAAATGTTATGTTGATATAGTTTATTAAGCTCAAAAAAAGAGGACCATCCACACCCATGTTGCCCAATGGAGAATGTCGATCCAATTGGGAAAACAGACTCAGAGTCTAGGCACTATCTAAAATTAAAGTGGTTTTGAAATGTAAGCTATCCAAGGAAATATGTTGATGTTTGAGTAACAATAAATCAATTTGCAATTGGTGTACGATGTATGAAAATAATGGTTCATCAAAACCCGAGATCACATGAAAAAGTGTTATTTTTTGTCGGTGCAGGTGAAAGTTGATCATGCTCACGAATGTCTTGAAAAACTTGGTATATAGTGTGTTACCCACCATTTCTAGGGGTAAATAAGGAGATGATGGCTTGAGGCTCATGGGTTGAAGACATGGAGTGTCAAGAGCCAATTGAGCGAACATAGCCCCTCCTCTTACCACACATCACCATTTATTGTTAGCAGAAACATTCACCACACCAGCTTGGCCCACAAAGGACAATAGGTCTTGCTTCATGAGGTAACAAGTCTGGTCTCGTGGTAAGTGTCATTTTAATAATTAAAGCATTTGAACATGTTGCAAAAAGTCTTTTCTTAATTATGAAAATGTTTGCTTGGAATTTATACATTTTGCCTCATTTCACCTTCGTGGTTGACATGTTTTCCTAGTAAGTGGGTCACCCCCGGGAAAAGGGTTGCTACTAGGGGGTCTCTTTGAAGGGTCATCGTACCATTCCCATCCATACTTACCACACATCACCATTTATTGTTAGCAGAAACATCCACCACACTAGCTTGGCCCACAAAGGACAACAAGTCTTGCTTCATGAGGTAACAAGTCTGGTCTCGTGGTAAGTGTCATTTTAATAATTAAAGCATTTGAACATGTTGCAAAAGGTCTTTTCTTAATTATGAAAATGTTTGCTTGGAATTTATACATTTCGTCTCATTTCACCTTCGTGGTTGACATGTTTTCCTAGTAAGTGGGTCACCCCCAGGAAAAGGTTTGCTACTAGGGGGTCTCTTTGAAGGGTCATCGTACCATTCCCATCCATACTTACCACTTTAAACACTTATTCCCCTTTGTTTCCTCATCTTTTGGGTTTTTGGGTTTATTGACCCAAGGAGGGCTTGTACCTCAATTCATGGGAAGAATGGGCTAAAGGCCTAGAGGGGTTGTAGATGGAAAAATATAAGAGCCATAAATTATCATCTAGATGCTCACCTTAAGGTCCTGAGAGTAATGAAACGCTTCTCCACAAAAAATTCAAGGAATTGTAAAAAAGAAAACACATAATTAATAAATGCCCTATTTGTTGAGGGAATGCATTTGTGGTGTCTTAGCTTCAAGTGGCATTGTGGTGCTCACTAATTTCCTTTGCATACTCAATTTTTTGGACCATAATCAATTTATGGTAAATAAAGGGCTTGGAAAAATGTTGCATTACAAATGAGGATGCAACACACCCTCTACAAAGGTACCCATAAATGAGACAATATGAGCCCTTGTATGTCAAGAAACCCCATGCCCAAAGGTCATGCCCCCATCCACCTCATACTCTCTTACATGGCTTAGAGAGGGTCTTCTTGGGAAACACTCCTTGACTTGGGGATTGATCTACCCAATAGGGCACCATGACAACCCTCCCATACTTAAATTTGGCAAGTTGTATAAGGTCTTTGAGCATTTTTTTAATTTGAGAAAGGAGGGATTCAATGCACAATTTTTGGGTGGTTCTTTTATTAAATGTGGCTTACTTGGCATGATACATGTTACTTGTGGACCCTTGGAGGGCATACTTGTTTGTCTTTACAGGACCTTGCCAGGTGTAAGATTTTCCATGGAGGATTGTGCCATTTTGACCTTCATGGGGGGGTTGAAAACCCCAATGATGGACGCCATGCCCCACAGGATGGCTAGAGGACCCCAGAGCTATCACACACTTGAGATGATGTACGTTTCCTTTGGAGGCACTTGGACACCACTAGGTGATGACATGATAACCTCTTCCACTTGGACATTGGCCTTTGGAGACCTGGGACGTCACCTTCCAAGCCTTGATGTCATGAGAGAGGATAGGGTTTGTGGGGTTGATGGTTCTGGAAGAGAGATGATGTGGTTTGAAGAAGGAATATGCATGACATGACACTCTAGGGCATGAGAGATGGATACATGGCCTTTGGAGGCCCAACAACTTGCATCTAGAGGCTCATCTCACTTTTGAGGCTTAGTGTCACCCTTTAGGGCATGACATCACCCTTCTAAGGGATTTAATTTATGTAGTTTTATATTTTTAAGTTGTAAAAGGCAAATAGAGGAGGTCAACCTCCTTTTAATTTTTTGTTGACATTTTAAAGTGGACAAATTGGTTTTAGGTGACCGCATATAAATAGAGTTCACCTCACTTTCTATTGGTTATAATCTATTGTTTGGGTGGTTTACTTGTTGATTTTAGTGGCTACAACTTGTTGCTATAACAAAATTTTACTACAGCCATAAGGTTGTTACAAAATATTGTTGATAACACTTAATAACAACTCCTTATTGTTACCAAAATCTTGTTTTAATCATCGGAAATTTATCTACTTGTTGCTAGCTTTATTTCCAACATCTTGCACTTGATTTTGATGGTATAATTTGCATCTCTTATACTCTTTTTACTGTTGATATATATATTTCCATATTGCTGCAATTTGGGGCAACAAGGTTACTTGTTGAATCCCCACTAATTTTGAGGCTTGTATTATTATATATTGTCTTGTTCTGAGTAGGTTTGACATTGTTTTGTTGGTACACTACCTTAGAAACCAATTACCATCTCACGAGACTCATTCTTAAGCCTCATTTCCACTCTTGACCTTGATCTATAGGGGCATTCTCCATCTCTTTTCACTTTCCATCACAATCCCCCTAGGGTCACTGGGAAGCCTCCCTTGTGTTGGACTTGTCTTTCACTAAAATGAGGGGGACATCTATTGAGGTGACAATGATAGTTGTTCCCAGTTTTGTCACACATTCCATGGATTGGGTTGGGCTTTGCCCAAACTACAGATTGTGCGATAACATAGGGCTCTTGAGGAATACGTGAGAGTTTAGGATAGATGGACTCATGAGAGTGGACCAATTGCCACATTGCTTTGTTTAAAGGGTTAAGGTGATCCATTTGAAGCTGAGATACCTAGTAAATGCTAAAATCCAAATCAAATAACACCTATCCACATTTTGTGCTCAATCACCAGTGTATATAGACCGGTGCAATTTGGAGAGAAGTGACAAATAATACACAATTGGGAAAACAATAGAGTTAAGTTGAGGATCGAAGAGACATGTTCAACACAATATAGAATCCACACATAGGCATTGTTTCAAAGCTCAACTATTATGCTGGAACAAGGTAGTCGTGGCTCTAAACCCCCATCCTTTGACCAAATAAATTAGCTTATCATCCTCTAATCAACTTGTAGACGATCCTATAGAGATAAAGAGATATTTCCTACAACAATAGCACTATTGCAAATTGCATCCACAATAAATCCCTTAGCAGACATACCACTCCATTTTCTTGCTCCATAAGGAGTATTCTAAATTCCGAGGCTAAATGTTGAGACAATGGGAGATAAAATACCACAGAGGGGAAATAACAAGAGAAACAAATGATAGCCATAAAACAATAACATCAAATCCCCTCATACTCAAGTCTCAAGACAACACCATGCATAGTAGAGAAATATTGAAATGCACAATTCTTATACTAACCAAAATGCAAGTACCAAGGCCACCCAAGATAAGAATTAAGTTGATCATTTTGATGACAAAAACACCCAATTGAAAGGGAAGGGATAAGACACACTCTTTAACCAACAAAGACTCGACATAAACTAGAAAACAAAAAGCGCATGGGACCTATTTCAAGAATGCACTCTATACATGCCATAGTGTAGTGGCATGTCATCTCTCTAGTTATCTTCTAAGAAAACATGTGAAGGCTATCATAGGTAGTCACCATAAATAAATAAAATAAAATAAAAGATCTAGTAAGCCCCCATTTACGATCCTAGCCATGGAGGAGAAAGTGAAGGAGTTGACATCATCTTCTATGATTATGGCCAGTGACAAAAAAAAGAAGCAAAGAGGAAAGAACTAAGATGGTTGAAGCTAAAAAGAGAGGAGAGTGGGTTTTCCAAAGTGCGCACTGGGAGTTGCTTATGCCCACACACACAAATAGTGTAGGGCCAATGCAAAACATTAGTATTTCAAATATTTTATGACAAACATTTAATCAATCAAACAAATAGATTGAACGTGATCCTTTTCATCATCTCTTAGAAAGTGAAAAATTAAATTATATATTATCTAGATCAACCATTCATATTTGAGAGAAATCATAATTTTTTAATTACACACACACTAAATTTCAACTTTAGGAGATCATTTTTAAGATAAAAATCAATTAAAAGTTAAAAAAAGTTGACTTCTAATCAATTACTATATTCTCATTTGGCAAGGAATAATAGGTGTAATGGCTCTTATCAGTAACTTAAATTTTCACTTGAACCGATGTTCCCTACTTGATGAGAACTCTCTAGATATGTTTTTTAGAGATTGCATTTAATCATTATTTTTATCCCTATTTGAAAAAGTGGTGTTACCCGTAGCACTATTTTTTGGGGGTTAAAATTAAAACTTTTGCAACCATGGCCTTAACAACCTCATAATATTGCTAACCAAAACCTCAAAATCAACCCTAAAAAAAAATAAAAAAAATGATACTACCAGTAGCACCTTTTTTGGGCGGTTAAAATTGCAGCTTGTTTGACATCACAACCTTAACAATTGGTATCATTACAACCAAAATTTTAAGATAAACCCTAAATCAAAAGGTAGTGTTACTAGTAGCACCCTCCACTTTTTTTTGGTGTTGAAATCACAATTTTTTTTCCAGACAATGGCCTTAATAATTGGTGTTGTTGCAACCAAAATAATAAAATCAACTCTTAAATCAAAGAGAGGTCCCACTAGTGACACCCTCTTTTTTTTTGAGGGGTGCAAAATTACAACATTTGTTGAAACCGTGACTTGAAATACTGGAATCATAAAAAAAGGAAAAAACCTAGAAAACAAACAAAATCACAAAAAGGAAAAAAACCTAGAAAACAAAATCATAAAAAGGAAAAAAACCTAGAAAACAAAATCATAAAAAAGGAAAAAACTTTGAAAACAAAGAAAAAATAAATTTAGAAGAGGGAAAACTAAGAACAAAGAGAAAAAAGCATTTTTTTAAGCGCAATTAAAAGAAAATAAAAAACACACATTCTAAATTAAATAATAAATAAAAATAAACATTGAAAATAAAAAGAAAAATCGTATCCCACCCGATGCCCTCCTTCAAATAAAAACAAACAAATAAAACCCATTTTTTTTAAAGTCAAAACTAATAAAAAACAAAAATAAAAACAAATATAAAGAAAAACAAAACTAAAAAAGCAAATCACATCAAATAATAAAACAATAATAAAGAGTAAATCATTTTTAGAAAAAAGGAAAAAAAGGAACTCCTACAATTTTTCTTTCGTTTGTTTTTTATTATGGAAAAAACAGATAAAAGGGATGATTCCCCACAAATGATAAAAATTGAATCCTTCATAACCCTTCCAAGGGCTTCAAACCCTTCCAAGGGATTCAAACCCTTCCTAAAAGGGTAATTCAAAAAATACTCCTTATTTATGAAGGACAACAAATATCATAAAATGTCAAAAGAAGGATTAGCTTTTTAATAACCCATTAATGTCCTCACTTCCAGTGCTTGGTTGGTCAATGAGCATTAGTTCATCACACAATACTTGTCTTTGGCTCATATCTATTCCCTTATATAGTGTACCCTTACACAACATTAAATCCATCACATAGCTCACACCTAGATAAATATCCTACCACCATATTGGTGTACGCACTATTTTATGTGTCACTTAATAAAAACTTCTCAAAGAAGCTTAGAGAGCTTGTCATTGTGAGTCCTCGCTTGAATTCATAGGTTATGAGCATTGTCGATTCTTGTCAATATGGGAATTGACATCACATCTAGTATACATACTCTATGCTTTTGAATCCCACACTCACCATAATGCCATTTGCTTTGTTATGTTTTCCTCCAACACTAGCCCTAATGTTGTTTCCTTTTTATCTTTGGCTCCACTCTTGGCTCTATAGAAAACCAAAACAATTAGTCATAGGTTATGGATGTAAATTGCAATGATATTGGGAGCTTATTAGTAAGATTAATTACAAATGAGTTGTTGAATGTCAATTTTGAAGAGAAAACAATAGACATTGAGCAAATCCATGGAAATCAAGTCATCTCTCTTTTTTCATGGTCACATATTCCATCTCATTGATAGTTGTTGGCACCTAAGGTTTGAAGATCACACGCACACCACAAGTTAGCAATGTGCACGCCGAAACATATGCATGAAGCGGCATCGAGTTTCATAGTTTGCACTAGACAAGGAGTAACTGCACGCGCTAGCCCGAATTTGCATTGCATGTGCCAACCCATTTTGTACAATGTGCAAGAACAAAAGAGAAAGAGCAAGCATACCAAATCTAAGTGTATCTTTTGGGAATCATTATAACCGATTTTGTAACAACCTGTCTAATCATGGTCAAGGTTATGGATGAGACGACAAGTTAGTTATGATTGCCACACTCCATGAAAGATATGGGGGGAATGCATGCATATATGTAAAAGGGTTGGGATTGTTTAGTAAAGGGAGATTTCATTATTCTAAGAGAGAAGTAAGCTAGAGTAGAGTTAGAGTTCCAAGTTCAATTTTATAGTAGTTTTGCATAAGTTTGTTGTTCAGAGATAGTAGCGCTGTATGAATGAGAAGGAACAAATCTTAGAGCATAATGTGTCTCTTTTCTAATTGAATGTTGATGCATACTAAACAAGCTTCGACGTCTCTGCATTAATTTGTATATGAATGATGTGGAACAAAATGAATGGAATTTGAATACTTGTCTCTCTGCATTTCATGTGTTATGGTTTGGATAAATGTTTGTTTACATTCTTATGCATAGTAATATGTCCATAAGCTATTAATGAATGAATGGTTGAATTCTGAGAGGTTTCTGATATGCCTTGTCCCTTCACATCTCGCACAAGACTAATGGTCTTCGTGATTCTCATGGCGTCTCGGGTAGGACCTTCTTCGGTCCTTAACTAAGGAATGAATATGTTGGTGTCTATGGGGTTTTGTTGGTAAAATCTTAACAAGGCCTGGGTCTTTAACCCCTTGTTGACCCTTATATTTTCTTTGCCCTTTTAGTTCTCCATACTTAAAAATTTCTTGTTTTTTTTTTTTGTAAAAGTCCACCTTGTCTTTTCTTTCACCATACTTAATCATTTTCTTTCACTTCACCGCGGGTTCACGGGTTAGCATACTTTTCTTTGTAACTCCGCTATCACCAAAACGTCCTTTCACCTTCGTGATCCCCAATTTGCATGACACTTAGAAATTTACTCTTGCTCTTCTTTTCTCACCGCGGGTTCGCGAGTCCCGAGTCCCGAGTTTCTCATCTCCATTTTCCCTACAAACCCAACCAACAATGATACTTAACCATTTTTTGACCTTTTTCTTACCAACAATACTTGTACATTTTTCTTCACATCGGACCCGCGGATTTGCGAACTCGTAGGTTCACCCCAAATTTTCTTCCATATCCGCCCCCACCATAACCTTAATTTTTTTTTGATACTTTTCTCGAGATACATTTAATTTTGGTACTACGGAAGATAATTGTTCTGTAAATCACAAAAAAGCCGTTGTTAATGGCAAAAATATCGAGGGATTTTCCTTCAATGTGCATTAAAAGTTCTTCATTGGGAAAATATTTAGGCATTGTTTTCTCAAAAAGCACCTCACTTCTACAAATATCTTCAAAGTAATTACACAAACATTCCACCAACTTCATTGTTGTAGGAAGGCAACAGTCTTGTGGAGATACAATGAATATTTTTTGATGGTAAGATCAAAATTTCCAGTGGTCGAGACCCTACTGGTATTACTCTAAATTGCCTCTACTTCAAAGAAATGAAAATGTAGTATGGACATCAGAAATTGCTCTTGCTGAATGCATACCAGAAGTATTTGATTGGTAAGAAGTTGTCACCTGGTGAATTGATAAGTATATTCCAAATCGAAGAGCCATTGAACTCTAGGGAGAATCCCCTATTTCATTAGCACTAGTCATTTTCATGAAGATACTAAAGTTACCAGAGCCAACTCTTACCTTTAAAGAAGAAGTGAGGGATTTTCTCAAGAAAAGAAATAATGGACTTGATCTTCAGGTTAGTTCTTTGAAAAACCCTTATCGAGAAATTGCATGGCTATTTACTAGAGTTACTAGTCAAGAAAATACAACAACCATCTCTCGGCTGACTCTGTACATTTTGCACTTTACAGTTCATGAACAAGCCATCTTTAACTGGGGAAAGCTTATCTCTATCGAATTTGCTTCCTAGCTTTCAAATTTCAAGAATTTTTTTTTTTTTTTTTGGCTTCATATTTAATATTTGCTATTACATACTGCCATATTTTCAAGGGATTAACAATTGGCAAGAGGATAGACTGCAAAATCGACCCTATAACTGTCTCGTATTAAGCTCTTTAGAGACAAAAGACGTCTATTTATTTTTATGAAGCACATAATGGATTTGTTACAATTTTCAAGAAACTTCTTTTGGAGATAACACATCTAGGTTGTCATCAGAGGCAACAAATTTTCTAAATAATAAGGGTACCCTAGAGAAGAGCGAAAATTACAATGTCATTAGAATCTTTTGCTCCCGAGAAAGTCATGCTTTTCTCCCTTACTACATTTCATATAAAATGTTTATCACCGAAGTTGCTAGGCAATATGTATTTTGGCTTCACTTTTTTCATGAGAAGAGAAAAAGGCAATTTATCCCATTGCCGTGGAAGGTCGGAGAAATTGTATTAAGAAACTTAACCATAATCAATGAATTCTCAGCCCATTTCAATCATTTGAATTTGAAATATGCAGAAAAAATCAAAGGGTTTGAACCAAGTCATATTTTCATTGATCACACGTAGTCAGTGGGATTTAGTAATGCATTTACCCGAACAATTATATTTGGGGAAGAAGAAGGTAATACTCAAGATACTTTGGTGCAACTTATTGACGATATTGAGACTGTAATAAGCATTACAGATCAACATAAGAAAAAAGGAAAGGCTCCAAATGAAAAAGGTGCTCAATCTCTTGTGGTTTCATAGAAAAATGACTTACCCAAGTACAATGATCAAGCAACAACACGACATAAAAATATTTCAAGTGGAAATTCAAGTGGAGGAGGTGATAAAAATATTCCTAAAGGAAAAATGGAATATTCAAGTAAGAAAGAAGAGAAATGTTCCCCCGCAAGAAGAAGCATAGCAAATAACTTATCTCTTGAGGATATGGATATTGAAGTTGATATTGAAAACATACATTTCCCAGATGAAGCACATAGATTACAAGAAACCCAACAAATTGCAGTTGAAATAGCCACACAAGAAGAATATTTTTTAGAAGAAGAATTGTTTACTATACAAAATGCACTCTTTGACAAGGATTCCAGAAAGCTAGTATTTGAAGGAGTAAATTAGAGAAATAGAAAAGGAAAACCCCTTTCTGAATATGATCTTAGTAAGTTGCCTGAATCTCAAATTTCTAAGATACACAAGTTAACCGATGATGCCTTGTATGTTCAATTGATGACTTGGAAGCAAAAAATGCCAAATTAAAAGAAAAATTCAGAGAACTATAATCCACCTTGATGCCTCCCCCTATTCTTGCAAGCCCATTAGTTATTGCAAAGCCGAGAACACCTGATTTGAAGCTGAAGGGATCATAAAGTTTGTTAATGGATGTCATAAAATTTGTCGAGGAAAATATTAAAAGAAGAATGTCACTCATCATGGAGGCATGGGATGTATTTGGTAATATTATTTCTTTCGGATCTCGAGTAAATTCTTATAACGAATTCCTTCAAGAAGATTATAAACATGAAGAAGGGTTTTAAAAAGATGTCGTTATACCATTTGTAATCAAAGTTTCTAAAATGACCAAGCTCAATCAAAGGGAAGAAAACTTGTCATCCCCATCCATAATGAAGCAATTGAAAGCATGCTCGATCAAAAAGATCAGTAATTTGAAGGATATCATGGACAATTGCAATGCAATTTTAAATAAAAAGGAAATGTTATTCAAAAGACTCACCAAGATAGACTTGGAAGGATACACCAGAGAAGTACAAGACTCAAGATTAATCATAAATTCTATATTTATGATGAAACAACAATTTGAAGAACACATGGTCATATTGAAAATCATTTAAGCTAAAAGGTTCAATAGTATAATTGAAAATAATGAAAGAGAAATTGAGGATTGGCTAGTAGATTATGCAAACAAAAATCAAGACATTGAAGAGTCAATTCACAATATTTCACTTGACTTAAGAGATTTGGAAGGTGATTTATTTGATGTTAAAATTAAACATGAAATAAACATGGCTCCAATTAAAGACTACATAGAAGAATGGTTTAGAAAATCCCTAATCAAGATTACCGAGGAAAATCAAGAAACAACAGTTGGTACCGGTCCAAAAACCGTCAACAAGGAGGATAAAAGGACACCAACGACATCAAAGTAAAGGAGATATTCCATCATAGTAAGTCTATATTGATCACATTTTGTTCCTTTTTCATAATTCATCCAGTTGTATTCATTCTTTCGTTGGAAGAATATAACCGAATTCTTATAACTTCTCTTTTGTCTTCTGTCCAGATTTTGTTGCTCGCGACTTGTTGCAGTTCTGCATCTTCTTCTTCATATTTCTCATATGTATTTAATGGTCCATGGGAGTCTCAATCCCATTCCATTCATGGACGAATGCCTTTAATTTTTTAAGATTGTAAAAGAATCATATATTTTTAAAAAAATTCCAGAGAACTATTTCGGAGTCAATTTCGATTATGCCTTGTAACTTCGAGTTTTGAGCATAAGATATTTCAAGTTGACTCATCAAACTCTTATTTTTTATCTCAATAAGTAATACTCTTTCAAATTTCTCTTGTGTGCTGGACCATTTCCCTTTTTATTTTGAATGCGATCAGAAATATCTAAAAACTGTGATGGATGTGAGAGTTTCTGTTATTTTTTTGCAATTTATTCATTTCTAGCAAATGTGATGTTTAAGGTTCCTGGTCCATTTCTTGGGAACTCTTATGTTTTATGATATTTTAAATTTCTTTGAGCGATAAAGATTTGGGTTTGTCTTATCGACACAATCCAATTTATGTTTTAAAATCTTTGAAAATTTTACAGAGGAGTACCACCTCTTTAAAAACACAAGGGGATTAATATCCTCGTGAGGTTGTCGTTTCAGTCTTAACATATTCAAACGTCAATACCCCATGACGAGAGAAAATAGATATGGTACCTAACACTATCCTTCCTGCAATGTTTTTGTTTTCTGCTTAGTAAAATAGATCTGGTACCTAACACTATCCTTCTTCTCATCCATAGTCTCCCTCCTCTCAATCCACTTCTCTTAATACTTAGTCTTTTTACCAAGATTTACCTCCTTACCTACCTCACATTCACGTAATCCCACAACCTCTTAATACTTAGTCTTTTTACCAAGATTTACCTCCTTACCTACCTTCACATTCATGTAAACACTTCATTTATTTTAATATTGTTTCTTAATAACAATTCTTATCCTAAGTTTATTTCCCTTTATTTTTGGGCACACCTCCAAATGACACGCAACAATCAAGACCTATTATATGTGGACACGTGGTAGTGACATGGACCTACACTTGTGTGACACATGGATGGATGAATATGATTGGACAATTAGTTGGCATGATGACTGGGTGATGATGTGGCGATCAAAAGATACTTTGTGCACAAGCTATGCGGAATTCTATGGCTCTATCTACCTCACATACAAAGAATATATATGTAATTCCATAAATATTTCAAGAGCACCCTCCCACAATGCATGTGGGATAAAAATATTGAATTTGGAAATCCAAGGCTCAAAATCCACAAAGACAGATCTACGATGGTTGAGTCTCCATCTTTCAGAGCTCATAAATTTTGATCTAGATGTCCGTTTCGAGAAAACAAGAGCTCGTTGTAAAGGTAAAGAGATGAAGAACACATTGGAAGTAGTTTAAATGGATGTAATATCAGTTATGAAGCCCTAAAATTTAAATTATAGTAGAGACTATTTTCAGTCTTAAAATAATTTATTTTCAGAAATTGATTTATTTAAAGAAATTTTTGATATTCTAAAGTGGGTCCTAGATGTTGACACAAATAACAAAGTTCATATTTACTAAAAGTATTAATTCATTGCAGAAAAAGGGAAAAGGCTAACCAAAAATCAATTTCAATAAGATGAAGAAGATATTACAAAAGAGAAGAAGAGAAAAATTCAAAGAGTTGTTCGCTGTTGAAGAGTTTTTCTACATGGGTCCTTCTATTGGAATCAAGTTTTTCCTTTCCAAAGATTTATGAATCATCCCACGTGACTTTCCTTTTCATTTTTCTCTCTCATAGATTCTTTCCATCAGATTTTCCATGTATGCTTTCCTATAGGAAAATCTAGGTCTAATAAACTCTGTCTCTAAATTCTTTAGTTATTTCAAGACATTTCAGGTCCAGAGGAGCAAAATCCCTACTTGTAAAAAGTAGAGTTTATTTTAAGTTTATGTAATTGTCATTGAAATCTTGTTGAGGTTGTTTCATCCCTCTTATTTCAAACATTTATGAGCTTATTTCATTTGCGATATTATTATTAAATTTCTCCTAGAGAGAACTGTTTTGGGGCATAACTCTAATGATTTCTCAAACTTTGAGATTTTTCAGTATGAGATTTTTGGAGTGTGCTCATCATAATATTTTTTCAGTTTTAAATGCAATACTCATCTAAATTTCTTTGATGACCTACCCATTTTATTTTTCCTTTCATCTTGCAAAGTCATAGTTGATTCTAGGTTCACAACATTTTAAAAGGAAGACAAAATATATGTCGAAAGAAAACTCTGTACAAAACTCTTTCAGTTATATTTATTTACTTTTATTCCATGAATAAGATGATGTTATTAATGAATAAATTTTCCAAATGAGAGCTTTGTTGGAAGATCTTTTAGGGTTTTCTCTTTATCACTCACCAATTGCATTCATCTACAACAATACTAAAAATCTTCCAATATATCAAGAGAGGAGAACCACCTCTATAAAAATGAGGAGAGTATTTCTTGCTCCCCGCAAGATTTTCTCTCAAATGTTAGTCATTTTCCCTTGAAAGAAAAATGATCAACACCTCTCCAAAATTTTTATCCCTTATATGTTTCTAGTGAAGGTTAGCGACCGAAGGTTTTTGCAAAGGTTTTTAATTGTGATTTTTCTCTAAACCCAGTTCATTAATAAATTAAATTACACTTATAACTGATTACATCGGGTTTTCTTTCATAGATAAATTATACACAGTAGAAATAATAACCAGGAACTTAAATGTAAAATAAAAAACAATTACATCACATATACACAAGTATTTTGGACAATAGTCCCTGGAAAAACCCCGGAGGGAAAACCAATGTAGCGGATTTGTGGATTTTATTATTTCAGTAGTAAAATATAGAGATCTCTTACAAAATGAGTCGATCCTCAATATTGGATGAGTAAACCCCAGTGTAACCCTTCCCCAATAATTCGTACAACCTCCCCACAAATTATACAAGCTTGAACGACTCAAAAAATGACAAACCGTGAGCCTCTGCGTTGTGGTACGACTCCCCGCGTCAACTATGCGTCACCTTGTACGACCCTCTCATATATGTAGCATAATATCTACAAAATGCTGAAGATGTGAGTCGATCCACTTAGCAAATGACCTCATCTATCTCCCTACAATCCCTGTCCAACAAACCCTCGGGTAAATCTCTTCACTCCAATGAAGTTCTCCCTCTCTCCCTCATATGAATAATGCACCCTCCTATCCAAATCGATTTCCTTATACCTCCATGAGAAAGTTAGCCTAATCCCAAAAGGATTAAGGGCCGAGATTAACTCTCTCGCTCATGATGAGATGAATGGTCAAGATTAAAAGACCACAACTTAAATTATTTTTCACTTAAACATTAGAAAATATGCTCAATAAAGTCAACTAAAGAACATAACACATCAACAATCCTTTTTCTAAGTTGGACTTTAGAAAAAGTTAAATAATCAACTTGGCATGTGTTTCATTGTCCCCCACCATGCTAGGACGATGCAATCTAGTGGAAGACCTTCCTTGCGACATTCTCAACACTCCCTCTTAGCGAGGAAGGGATTCTGTCTCAACCTCATTCGATCTATGAACTTCATGAACTTCTATATACTCAGTGCCTTGGTAAATATATTCACCATTTGTTCATTGGTGTGTATGTAATAGAGCCTCACGACTGTTGACCTCCATAAGCACAATGTAATACCCCTGCTTGCAAATGGGTTGCAATGCCTTATTATTTATATACATATACTAAATAATAGCTAGATAGGTGGGACCCCCTTGTTTCTATCATGGTGAAAAGGAAACGCTGCTTTGATTTGCATTCACGATGAATTTACTAAGCATATTACAGTTTGAGAAAACAAAAAAAATTGAACAAGTTTTTCACATGCAATCAATGATTATAATGGATGACAATTTAAAAGACGAAAGAAAGTGATTAGCACTTCGCTAACAACTGCTATACATCTTCTCTAACACATGGTTAAAGTTTGGACTTCGATTTACACTCACATTGGTTATAATATGTGGCATTTATGGTATATTACATTTATGGTGTTGGCTATATTTCATGGACAATAGTTTTGTTTATGCAATTGATTGAAGTTAATTCAGTCCTTGCAAGCAAGGGACTTGTTACAATTTAAAATGGGCAAGTTAAGGCATGTTATATGGTTTTGTTATGGGTAATATTTGGGCCATTGTTGTGCGAGAGCTCGTACCTTGCTTGGGTTGGTGGGAATTTATGTTGGAAACAATGTGCAATTACTGCACGTCACTCCAACCATACCCTGAGACCGCCACCCTCGTTTGATTCACATTGCGGTTTTGTTTTGGACTGTGGTTACCCCGTGTTGCTCGACTTTTGATCAAAGAACAAGGTTTCCGGTTGGTTTTCCTCTCATTCTCTATAGCAGGTATGAGGGTTCTTACTTTTCCATTCATTAGTGCACTCTCCTTTAGAATATAATTAAAATGTTGGCTCTTAGAATTCATATACAAGGTGTTTTCTTTCTAAAGTTACAATGGCGAATGTAGGCTCTGTCTGTGCAAAATTGGTTGGCATGTTGTATTGCAATTTGGAAATGGTTTATTGTTCCTTCTTGTTATGGTTGTTCAAGATATAGGGTTGTTTCCCTATCATGATTATGGCACCACAGATGGATACTGGTTATGGGTAACTGTTGTAAAATTATGTTATGGCATCTCTGTTGAAATTCTTCTCGAAATTTGCGATGGGTTTTGCCTCCATTAACGACAGTGGTAACCTTGAAGTAATTGGGTTTTGTTTATGTTTTCTATGCCTACACAGTCTTAAACAACTTTCGGCCTCTGTTATTTTCCCATGCAAAGAATTATATTGGGCATGTGGGTGTTGTTCCGACCATATGTGGTCTATGGAAACTTCTGCTATAAAATAAATGGTGGTTGGATGTGTATTATGTTTGTGCAAATGAAATTAGTTGGCGTCTCAAATGTTGCAGGTTGGATTGTTTAAATGCTCCTTCATGTTGAAAGTATTCGGTGGTGGTTGCGCCTAGGATAGATGATGGTTATTGTTTCTCCTTGCTGTTAATATTTCATGGCAATTTTAATTTGATTTTCACCCATGTCTCGTGGTATAATCCTGGAGGGTTTTTTTTTGTTTGGTAACTAAAAAAAGGGGACAATCGGGTTCCGGTTTCTCTTTGTGGTTATTCTTACCTCCTGCTCCATTCACGAGAGAGATATGGCCCTATCAAGATGCCATTCCACAGTTGAATAAATGCAGAGTTGTGTTTTTACCTCGCGACCACCTTAGAAGCGACTGGTCAAACCTTGTTGGAGATTTTTTGTTTCATGTTACAAATCTCGCTTGCTGAGTTGTCTCACCCACCTGACTTTTCAGACATTGTTCTTCCTTTTCGTGACTGATGTAAACTACACTTGGGTTTTTGAAATGTTTATATGTCTATCCGATAGTAGAGAGATCTGTTGCTTGGTTCATTGGTTGACTACTTGCGAGAGTTTTGGTCATTTTGAGAACTGCATAGTGATTAAAAGAAAAGAGTACCAGGGTTTCAAACCCGACCTGTCACATAGCAAATATGGAAATAAATGGCAGTCTCATATGTCGAGTAATTGTTGGTCTATATTGCATTCCATTGCTCGTTGGGTGTAGTCTATTTTAATAAATGGAATAATTATGTTAATGTTCCATCATACGAAAAGAATTCTACAAATAAAACAAGTATATTATACAGTGGGAAGAAATTCGTTATAGTTGTTTGCGCTCGATGATGATTGGAGTCATTTGATTTTTGAAAAAAAAGGAAAGCAACCAGTTAATAAGATAAAGGGTCTCGAAACCAGTCCATTGTACAAAGATTTAATTTGGTTGATGCAAATGTTAAAGTTTAATGGCATGTTATTCTTCTTAGCCTCTTTATGTATGTTCTAAGCGCTATTCTTATCATCATTGATAATTGGTTATGGACAGTCTATGTATAAATTGTGTTGATGTTCAAAGAAGAAAGATACGATTAGACTAGCTGAGTTTGATAGTCATGGAGTTTTGCTTTGGGTTTGATATATAAATTGCCGAGTCTTTGACTTTGAGATTGCCTACAATTTAAAATTGGTTTGGCAATTAAGGCTATGTTATTTTAAAAGATCAGATATTATTTTATGTAATGGAGCAATATCCATTTCATTATATCATTTTTTGCTCCTTACAAGCCCACCATCTTCCTAGATTCATTTTAATTCCCTGTTCTGTTATTTTAAATAACATTTCAAGAGAAATAATAAAAAGAAGAAGGAAGTGACTGGTGTTTAAATTGGAATTGGTAGTATTATTTTGATGTTGCTTGAACAATATCTGTTGATGGTCCCATCCATGCTACCACTTTTCGTTCATTACCAATTCTTCATCTTCCCAAAAACCCTATCATTCCCTGTTCAATAGAAATTAATTATTGATTTGAGTATTATGATGAATGGATTGATTACATGTGCTTCTTTGGTAATGATAAGAGACAACTTTTGATTCTATTTAGGTAGAGTTAATGCATGGATTATTAAGAAGTTTTCATGACATGTTTTGGACTATTTCTTTAGGATGAGCTTTTTCAACAGAGGCAGTAATGGTAGAGGTAACAAAGGGAGGGAAAATTGGCAGAGGGGTCACAGAATACCTCGATTCTCTATATATTTTGATGTTGACCCACAAGAATTGAACCATATTTTCTTAGTTGGGTTCTTCAACCTAGTAGGCCAAGGGATCCTCCAACCCCGACCTAAAAGACCGCCCTTCCAAGCACATCAGAACCTTTCTGGCATCCCAATTCCTCCTCATGTATTAATGCGACCAGAACCGCCCGCCAACGATGGTTGGAAAGATATTGTCCACCAGTGTGTTGTTCATCATCACGGTTTGCCTACCGCTTCTTTGTCATTTCCCCCTCCACCGCCAAAGAATCAAATTGCCCAAGTTGATCCTGCTATCTCACCCATGCAATCATGACATGCCAGTAAAAGATTAAAAACATATGTCCTTGAGCCTGTGCAGGACAAGGGAAAAGGAATATCTACCCCCTCCGACTCATCCAAGGAATATTCCAAATCAGTCTCCTCTCACCTTCATCTTAAGGAAGACTGTTCTCATGTTATTAGTGCAGTTCAACCACAAGGCTCCAACTAGCTAAAGGCTGCTACAAAAATTTAAAAGGGGACAACAATGAGAAGAGGCCTAATGCCTCTCATATTAAATATGGATTTTGACATTGGCTAATGTTATTTTTTATGTTAAAAACACTATTTTTACTTTGAAAAAGTTTTGGAAAGCAAGCATATATCTAGGCAGTTTTTTTTGGGGACATGGATGTGATACTTTCGGATATGGTCATATTATAAATTGCTGATATTTAAAATATTTGATCATAATTGTGGATACAAGAGTTACAAGGAGGGTATATTTGAAATCTCATGATTGATTTTTATATTTTATTTTTCATGGTTATTAAAAGAAATAATTGGGAGTCACAAGGGGTCCCACCTATTTCGTTATTATTTAAGACCCTTATTTATATATTATTATTATTTATTTGTCTCAAACTAATTAGTTAAGTTAATTTGACTTAACTAAAGAAAGGTAGTTCAACTACCCTAACTTATTGAGGAAGAATAAAAAGCTCAATGAGATGAAGAGACAAAGGGGGGAGATAATAGAGGGAGAACTACAACCATAAGGTTTGCTCTATACTAGTGAGATACTTTCAACTTTCATTCATTCTGAGTTTACTAGAAATCTTAATCCTCTTGATGACAACAGGGTCTTATTGAAGGCAACAGGATTCAAAAACCAAATCACATATTTCAACAACTTGTTTTAAAGGTGTATGATTTATCTTTGACAATATGTGTATTTTTGTTTGTGCATGAATTGAGTTTCATGACTGATAACGAATATCTTGCTAAGTCAAGTGACAACGTTTTGTGGCAAGATGATCCAGATATTTAGGTTCGGTTTTCTTCTTGATTGTTAGAGTCTTTTTGTATGGTTCCCATCGAAGGCTTCTAAATTTGATTTTGGTCCCTACCCTCACAGGGGTTTGTAGAGAGAACTCAGTTTTGTATCTCAGAATGCAATAAATGAAAAATCAGATTAATGTTCCAGTCTCACACATGTGTTTTAACGATTTGGTTCATTCTTTTGCTTTGATCTCCATATATACATTTGTATAATTTTTGTACACATTCATGTAACTTTGTTTAAGTTTACTTCTTTTGCATTGATATATACAACACATAAAAACCAACCTTGGTCCTTTGTAATTAATACTTGTGGATTAAGCGATTGTTTCTGAGGCTACAAACCCTAGGTGACATTCCCAAGTATCTTGTCCTATCTCAAGAAGATTTGAAAATGCTTGAGTAAGGTTTTCCATACCTTTTCCTCAACATTTATTTGGCGACCATACTAGGGAGATCTTCCATATCTCTTTGTTTGATTGTATTCACGATTATCTTTAAATTTTTCTGTTTTATTTAAATACTCATTGACTATTTTTTTCCATGACAGTACCTGCTACAAGACAACCCAATATTGGAAACGGTCTTAATGACCAAACTAACATTGCTTTGACCTTATTCAACATTATTTCAGAAACTGCTAGTACTCGAGGTGAACTTGAACGCTCTTGGAAAGTAGTTGAAAGAGATATAAGTATCTGTGAACGTTGGGAAGCCAGACAAAGGCAACCCATAAATCAACAATAACTTCTCTTTCTCTAAATCCTTGGTTTTCCTTTTCATGTCCTAAAATCCTCGCATTTCTCGAAGAAGAAGAGGATTGTCCTATGAAGCTACTCCTATTTCTGAAATAGGAAGGAGGAAAATCGTTCTGTCAACCCAAGAAAGTGCTCTAAGGAGAACTTTGTCTGATTATGCTAGTTCACCTTCATCACCTATACCTATTACCTTCAACATGACATCTGTGGGTAGTGGTAGTGGAACCAGAGGTGCCTCCTCCTCCCAACCTTCTGCTTCGTCAGTAATTGGTAGTATATACAGTCATCAAATCCCTGTTCAATCCACTACCAATCCTACTAAAGTGATAAATAAATATGGGCTTTTCTAGTTCGAAGAAGATGCTACGACCACTCCATGGCACTATCTTCCCCTTTGAATTTGACACCCGCTACTCATCCATTACCAAAGTTTAAGGAGCATTTACCTAAGTTCTCGGGGAATAATAATGCTTGTCATAACATTGGGGCTAATGATAATGACACTTGCATGTGTCTATTTGTCAACTCCCTTGAAGGGAAAGCTACGACATATTTATTTGATCTCCCTCCCAAAATTCTTTCCACATGGGAAGAATTGGTTTATTGGTTCAAGTCCACTTATGGACAGTCTAAGGGTTGAGCTGAGCAGTTAAGGGAATACAATAATATTGCTTATAAAGATGGTGAAACCATTAAATATTTTAACCTTCGCTTCACCAAATTATACAATCAAATCCCTGAATTAATTCACCCCCAAAATCAAGACGCTTTCATGCATTATTATAATGCGCTACCTTTCCCTTATCTTCATAGACTCGAAGAAAAGGCTATTGACAATCTTGGTTCCACTCTTCATACTTGTCTAGAATATGAGGAGAAACTTGAAAGAACAGGTCTCCCGAAAGGGGACTCGGTCAAGCAAACATATATGTCTTCCCTCCTACAACTCGTGCAAGATATGAACAATAGGATGATAGCCTACAAACAAAAGGGGAGTGTTTCTTCACCTGCCCCTGTCGCATATTCTTCCTCCTCAGTGCCTTTTAGGAATAATAATGAAAACACTTTTTAGCCAAAGGCCATTATGTCTCGCAGTTGGTGTAACTTCTGTGAAGAAAATCACGAAGAAAGTACTTGCGAGGTTAAGAAAAATGCCAGACATAAGATCTTTGGCAAAAGGCCCGATACCACAATCGTGGTTCTAGATTGGGTTGAACCAGAGGATGTTATGATAATCAATACTAGGAACAGATATTACATCGCCAAGGGAAAATATGCCCCTCCTCGTACTTCTTCCACACCAAGCACATCTTCTTAGAGCATTAATACACAAGTTGTAAGAGTTCCAGAAAATCAAGGAATGGCTTCCCCTCTTCCCTCTTCTAAATATAACATCCTTAACCAATTGGCTAATATCAAGGATGATGCTACTCTTTTGGACATGGTTTCTGTCCCTGAACAACAAAAGCATCTCAAGAATTTTATGGAAGGTAAAGTTTCCGCCATAGCCAATCTTTTTGAAGAGTCAAAAGAAGAGGATTCAAATGTAAATAAAATAGGTGTAAATAATTTTAGGAAACTTGTAAAAAATCCCCCTTTTTGTATTTCTGTAAAGATTATGGATAAAATAGCCCATTTTTTCCTAATTGATGGCGGGTCTGGTCCAAGTGTAATGTCAAAAAATATCATGGAAGAGCTTGGCTTATCGTGCACTAATGAAAATTCTAGAAGCATGTTCTCTTATAACAGTCCGCAACAGTCAACTATAGGTGAAATCAAATATGTAACCTTAGTTCTGTGCATGCATCCTGAAATAAGAACAACCCTCAGTATCCAGGTAATTGATATGACAACAAGCAATTATTCAATTATTCTAGGAAGAGCCTAGAAAGACTTAACGTGTGGATATCTTTCGCTTGACAGAACACATCTGTCTGTCCCTAGGAACAGAAAGAACATTATAGTCCTAAGGGAAGGAATAATTTCACCATACATAGAGAGTGTTCCCCAACCTAACGTAAATTACCTTGAGGAAGATTTGGGAGTATACTCTATCTTTGCTGATGAGGGTGACACTATCCTTGAACCAATTGATTTTGACGATGACATGTGGCACATGCATTTCGATGGCTCATGCTCAAATGAAGGTAATGGAGCTAACATTATTTTATATTCTCCTATAGGTAAAATCCACAATTTCTCTTATAGGTTAGAATTTTCTTGCATGAACAACGTCACCAAGTTTGAGGCCCTATTGTTAGGCATCGAAAATGCATATAACCTTGGTTGTGGCCACCTTATAGACTTTGTTGATTCCGAACTTGTTGTGAACCTTGTATGTAAGATTTATTCACCTAGCAATAAGTTGCTTAAACACTATACCCAAGCTGTTTGGATGCTCATTTAAAACATGTTATCATTTAACATCACTCATGTTAAGCGGGAACTCAATTCAATGGCCGATAGGCTAGCTGTGTTCGCAGCATCGCCTACCCAAATTTTTTTGCCTCAAAGACCCGATTGTACGTTTCAATCTCTATATCATCCTAATATCCATGATAATGTGGAATCATGGCAGGTATTCCCAAGTGATGAAGGAATTTGCGCTTTCATACAAATTGAACCATTTAGGCCCAAGGAAATCATATCGATTGTATACAATAAATTTCCAAAAGGCTTGACTCCTCTTGAAAGTTCATTTTTGCCGAGTAATGTAAGCAACAAAGAGATACATAAGGAAGAGGAGTTGAAAAGGAAAGTGGGTGACACCATTTCCTTGAACCTTGGGACACCCGAATCTCCAAAGATTGTTAAACTAGGTGCCTAATGTTTTGATGAAGAAAAAGCAAAATTCACAGAGTTGCTCCGTGAATTTCAAGATGTTTTTGCATGGTCATATGAGGATCTTCATGGTTTTGATCATGTTCTCATATAACATGCCATTTCTATCAAGGAAGGGGTAAAACTAGTTAGGCAAAAACAAAGATCTATTAACCCTGCTCTCAAGCTACTATTAGGAAAGAGTTGGAATTTTTTTTGAAAGTTGGTATAATCTTTCCAGTTAAATATTCTAAGTGGGTTTAAAATCTGGTACCTATTCAAAATACTACTGGTCAGATCAGATTATGCGTCGATTTCCGCGCATTGAACATAGAAAGTGTCAAAGATCATTTTCCTCTCCCTAATATGGAAATGATTTTACAACAAGTTGTAGGGTCACAAATGATGTCCTTACTTGACGAATTTTTTGGCTATAATCAAATCAAGCTAAAAATGACTGATAGATATAAAACCACATTTACTACACACTAGGGCACATTTGCTTATGAACATATGCCTCTTGGATTGTCTAATGCAGGTGCCACCTTTCAAAGAGCTATGCAGATAGATTTTGATGATCTGATCAGTAAAATTATCCAAGTTTATCTCGATGATTTGAATGTCTATTCAAAGAACCGGTTGGATCATTTTGGTAATCTTAGAAAATTTCTCATGTGTTGCAGAAAATTTCGCATTTCTTTAAATCCTTCCAAGTCTATTTTTGGTGTCACTAAGGGGAAGCTCCTCGATCATATTATTTTTGATTAAGGAATAAGCATTGAACCTGAAAGAATTACTGCAATTCTAAACCTTCCTACCCCCACCTCCAAGAAAGAAGTCCAAGCTTTCATGGGCATTATCAATTTTGTTCGTAGGTTTGTTCCTGATTTTGCTGTCATGGTTAACCCAATTCATAATATTTTGAAGCAAGATCATTATTTTTCTTGGATAGGTGACGTAAAAAATTCTTTCCTTAGGATTAAGAAAGCAATCAGTTCCTCATCGATTTTGGCGAAACCGAATTTCGAGAAAGATTTGATCATATATACTAATGCCACCAAGGAAGCATTTTCTGCTATCCTCCTACAAAATGATGACCAAAACAACGAAAAACCTGTAGCATACATGAGCCATAGTTTATCAGATGATGAAATCAAATACTCTTATATTGAAAAACATGCTTTTTCTCTTGTTAAGGCTATAAAAAAATTCCGCCACTTTATTTTAGGCAAACATATGCAGGTAAGAGTCCCTTTCCCTGCTATCAAGTTTCTTCTCTCACAAACTTATCTTTTAGGAAAACTTGCACATTGGATTTCCAAAATTCAACAGCATGACTTAACCATCATGAATTCAAAAACGATCAAGGGATGTGACTTATCCCTTCACTTAGATCAACACCTTGAACCAAGTGAATAAATTGATGATCAGGATAATCCTCTTTCAACTCTATTCTATATTGAGAATCAAAATATTTTTATAGTTGAACATCCTTGGTACAAAAATCTGGTGTATTACTTGTAACATAAAAAATGCCCAGATAACTTGGATCCTCACAAGGGAAGAATACTCTGCCTCGAATCTTCTAGGTATATCATTTTGGGAGAATTCTTGTTTAGAAGGTATGCTGATGGTTTATTACTTCAATGTGTGAATGATGAAGAAGCACAAAAATTGCTACAAGAAATTCATGGATCATCGGTTTCTGTCATTCACATTGGTGGCCATTTTTCTGCTAAAGCTACTGCTTTTAAAATAATAAGAAATGGTTACTATTGGCCTTCAATATTTCAAGATTCCTATAAATTCGCAAGATCTTGTGATAAATGCCAAAAAATTGTTGGGAAAGAACGTCTTTCTGCCATGCCTCTACAACCTGTCCTCCCAAATTTTCCTTTTTCTAAATGGGGCCTAGACTTTATTGGTCCTATCCATCCTCCATCTTCCACATGGCATATTTTTATTTTGACAACCATTGACTACTTTACTAAGTGGACTAAGGTTGTCCCTCTTAAGCACACACATGATGAGCAGGTAATTTCTTTCCTGGAAACTAATATCTTTTCTAGATTTGGCATTCCACCAGAGATCATTACGAGTAATGGCCCAACCTTCATTTCTGCAAAGTTAACTCAATTTCTAGTTAAATTAGGGGTCAAACATTTCACTTCATCAACCTATTACCTCCAAGGAAATGGGAAAGACGAGTCCACTAACAAGAACCTGGTTAGTATCATAAAGAGGACAATAGAGGATAAACCTCGCCAGTGGCACACACTTCTCACTTATGCTCTCTAGGAAGATCACACTACCACCAAGACAAGCACAAGATGTATTCCCTTTCAGCTCACATATGGCCAAGAGGCTATTCTTCTTACCAAGCTGGAGATTTCCTCCTTACGACTGATGTTACAGATGGAAGAATTAAATTCTTCCAATGTTCCCCAAAGGATAAATCACTATTAGCCTTGGAAGAATAAGGAATTTTTCCTTAGAGAACATAAAGAGAAGGCTAAAAACTGTGAAAAAGTATTTTAACAGACGAGCGAAAGTTGTTGAATTCAAGATTGAAAAAAAAGTACTACTATGGGAATCAACTCATGTCGAGAGAGGAAGACACTCAAAGTTCCAGAAAATATGGCTAGGTCCTTTTAAAATCGCTTTTGTCCTAGGTGCAAACTCATACCTTCTAAAAGATTTGGAAGAGCGATTGTTCTCCTACATCACTAATGGTTCCCACTTGAAACATTATGTGGAACCCGTCTGATAATTAACACTGATTTGAAATGAATTCTGTATATAGTCTTTTCTTTTACTGTTTTCTCTTTTTTACTTTGGTTTGTTGAGTTTTTAATTTCAGCTGTTTTGTTTTTTCTAAATTTATCAGAAATAAAGTCTGGATCAGTTTTTCCATGACAAGGTCATTCTGCAAGTATTATTACTCAATAAGAAATAAGTTATACACAGTTGTCACGATGTTCCCCTTTTAGGCACCACTGAAATTGATTTCCCCGTGGAGTCTCCAATTTGTTGACGCCCATAAGCGCAACGTAATACCACTGCCTGCAAATGGGTTGCAATGCCTTATTATTTATATACATAAACTAAATAATAACTAGATAGGTGGGACCTCCTTGTTTGTATCATGGTGAAAAGGAAACGTTGCTCTGATTTGCATTCATGACGACTTTACTATGCATATTACAGTTTGAGAAAACACAAAAATTCGAGCAAGTTTTTCACATGCAATCAATGATTATAATGGATGATAATTTAAAAGATGAAAGAAAGTGATAAGCATTTTGCTCACAACTGCTATACATCTGCTCTAGCACATGGTTAAATTTTGGACTTCAATTTACACTCACATTGGTTATAATATGTGGCATTTATTGTATATTACATTTATGGTGTTGGTTATATTTCATGGACAATAGTTATGTTTATGCAATTGATTGAAGTTAATTCAATCCTTGCAAACAAGGGACTTGTTACAATTTAAAATGGGCAAGTTATGGCATGTTATATGGTTTTGTTATGGGTAATATTTGGGCCAATGTATTGTTGTGGGCGCGCTTGTACCCTGCTTGGGTTGGTGGACATTTATGTTGGAAACGACATGCAATTACTGCATGTCGCTCCAACCATACACAAGACCGCCACCCTCATTTGATTCACATTGTGTTTTTGTTTTGGACTATGGTTACCCCGTGTTGCTCGGCTTTTGAACAAAGAACAAGGTTTCCGGTTGGTTTTCCTCGCATTCTCTACAACAGGTATGAGGGTTCTTTCTTTTCCATTCATTAGTGCACTCTGCTTTAGGATAGAATTAAAATGTTGGCTCTTAGAATTTGTATACAGGGTGCTTGCTTTCTAAAGTTACAATGGCTTGCTTTCTAAAGTTACAATGGTGAATGTAGGCTCTGCCTGTGCAAAATTGGTTGGCATGTTGTATTGCAATTTGGAAATGGTTTACTGTTCCTTCTTGTTATGGTTGTGCAAGATATAAGGTTGTTTCCCTATCATGGTTATGGCACCCCAGATGGTTACTGGTTATGGGTAACTGTTGTCAAATTATGTGATGGCATCTTCATTCAAATCCTTCTCAAAATTTGCGATGGGTTTTGTCTCCATTAACGACAATGGTAACCTTGAAGTAACTAGGTTTTTTTTCTGTTTGCTATGCCTACACAGTCTTAAATGACTTTCGGCCTCTGTTATTTTCCCATGCAAAGAATTATATTGGGCCTGTGGGTGTTGTTGCGACCATATGTGGTTTGTGGAAACTTCTGTTATAAAAGAAACAGTGGTTGGATGTGTATTATGTTTGTGCAAATGAAATTAGTTGAAGTCTCAAATGTTGTAGGTTGGATTGTTTAAATGCTCCTTCATGTTGAAAGTATTCGATGGTGTTTGCGCCCAGGATGGATGATGGTTATTGTTGCTCCTTGCTGTTGATATTTCATGGCAATTTTATTTTTATTTTCACCCATGTCTCATGGTATAATCTTGGAGGGTTTTTTTTGTTTGGTAAGTAAAAAAAGCTGTCAATCTAGTTCTGGTTTCTCTTTGTGGTTATTGTTACGTCCTGCTCCATTCACGAGAGAGCTATGGCCCTGTCGAGATGCCATTCCACAGTTGAATAAATGCAAAGTTCTGTTTTTACCTTGCGGCCACCTTGGAAGAGACTGGTCAAACCTTGTTGGATATTTTTTGTTTCATGTTACAAACCCCGCTTGCCGCGTTGTCTCACCCACTTGAATTTTCATACACTACTCTCCCTTGTCGTGACTGATGTAAACTGCACTTGGGTTTTTAAAATGTTTATATGTCTACCCGACAATAAAGAGATTTGTTGCTTGGTTCATTGGTTGACTACTTGTAGGATTTTTGGTCATCTTGAGAACTACATAGTGATTAAAAGAAAAGATTACCAGGGTTTTGAACCAAGATTGTCACATAGAAAATATGGAAATAAATGCTAGTCTCATATGTCGAGTAATTGTTGGTCTATATTTCACTCCATTGCTTGTTGGGTGTAGTCAGTTTTAATAAATGGAATAATTCTTTTAATGTTCCATCATACAAAAATAACTCTACAAATAAAACAAGTAGATTATACAGTGGGGAGAAATCCATTATAGTTGTTTGCGCTCGGTGATGATTGGATTCATTTGATTTTTGGAAAAAAAAGGGAAAGCAACCAGTTAATAAAACAAAGGGTCTCGAACCCAATCCATTGTATAAAGATTTAATTTGGTTGATGCAAATGTTTAAATTCAATGGCATGCTATTCTTCTCATCCTCTTCATGTCTATTCTAAGCGCTCTGTGTATCATCGTTGATAATTGTTTATGGACAATTTGTGTATAAATTGTGTTGCTATTCGAAGAAGAAAGATATGATTAGACTGGCTAAGTTTGACAATCCTGGAGTTTTGCTTTGGGTTTGATATATAAGTTGCTGAGTCTTTGACTTTGAGATTGCCTATAGTTTAAAATTGTTTTGGCAATTAAGGCTATGTTATTTTAAAGGAAAATATGTTATTTTATGTAATGGAACAATATCCATTTCATTTCCCGTTCATTATATCATTTTTCGCTCCTTACAAGCCCACCATCTTCCCAGATCCATTTTAATTCCCTATTCTGTTATTTTCAATAACATTTCAAGAGAAATAATAAAAAGAAGAAGGAAGTGACTGGTGTTTAAATTGGAAATGGAAGTATTATTTTGATGTTGCTTGAACAATATCCACTGATGGTCTCGTCCATGCTACTACCTTTTGTTCATTACCAACCCTTCATCTTCCCCAAAACCCTATCATTTCCTGTTCAATAGCAATTAATTATTGATTTGAGTATTATGATGAATGGGTTGATTAGATGTGCTTCTGTGGTAATAATAAGAGCCAACTTTTGATTCTATTTAGGTAGAGTTAATGCATGGATTATTAATAATTTTTCATGACATGTTTTGGACTATTGCTTTAGGATGAGATTTTTCAGCAGAGGCAATAATGGTAGAGGTATTAGAGGCAGGGGAAATTGATAGAGGGGTCACATAAGACTTCAGTTCTCTATACATTTTGACGCTAACCCCAAAGAATTGAACCATATTTTCCAAGCTGGGTTCTTCAACCTAGTAGGCCAAGGGATCCTCCAACCTTGACTTGAAAAACCGCCCTTGCAAGCACATCAAAATATTTCCGGCATCCTAATCCCTCCTCATGTATCAATGCAACCAGAACCGCCCGCCAACAATGGTTGGAAAGATATTGTCCACCAGCCTGCTATTCATCATCACGGTTGGACTACCGCTTCTTTTCCATTACCCCCTCCACCATCAAAGAATCAAATTCCCCAAACTGATCTTGTTGTCTCACCCGTGTAGTCATCACATGCCAATAAAAGATTAAAAATAGATGTCGATTATTCTGTGTAGGACAAGGGAAAAGGAATAGCTACCCCCTCTGACTCATTGAAGGAATATGCCGAATCAATCTCCTCTCACCTTCATCTTAAGGATGATTGTTCTCTTGTTATTAGTGTAGTTCAACCACAAGGCTCCAAACAGCTAAAGGTTGCTACAAAAAATTCAAAAGGGGACAACAATGATAAGAGGCCTAATGCCTCTCATAGTTAATATGGATTTTGACATTGGCTAATGTTACTTTTTATGTTAAAAACAATATTTTTACTTTGAAAATGTTTTGGACAACAAGCATATATCTAGGCAATTTTTTTGGGGACAACATGGATATGATACTTTCAGATATGTTCATATTATACATTGCTGATATTTGAAATATTTGATCATAATTGTGGATACAGGAGTTAAAAGGAGGGTATATTTGAAATCTCATGATTGATTTTTATATTTCATGTTTCATGGTTATTAAAAGAAATAATTGGGAGTCACAAGGGGTCCCACCTATTTAGTTTTTATTTAAGACCCTTATTTAAATATTATTAATATTTATTTGTCTCAAATTAATTAGTTAAGTTAAATTGACTTAACTAAAGAAAGGTAGTTGAACTACCCTAACTTATTGAGGAAGAATAAAAATCTCAATGAGATGGAGAGACAAAGGGGGGAGAGAATAGAAGGAGAACTACATCCATAGGGTTTTCTCTATACTAGTGAGATACTTTCAACTTTCATTCATTATGAGTTTAGTAGAAAGCTTATTCCTCTTGATGACAAAAGGGTCTTATTGAAGGCAACAAGATTCAAACACCGAATCACATATTTCAACAACTTGTTTTAAATGTGTATGATTTATCTTTGACAATCTGTGTATTTTTGTTTGTGCATGAATTGAGTTTCATGACTGATAAAGAATATCTTGCAGAGTCAAGCGACAAAATTTTGTGGCAAGATGATCCATATCTTCAGCTTCATTTTTCTTTTTGATTGTCAGAGTCTTTTTGTATGGTGCCCATCGAAGGATTCTAAATTTGATTTTGGTCCCTACCCTCGCAGGGATTTGTAGAGAGAACTCAATTTTGTATCTTAGAATGAAATAAATGAAAAATCATATTACTGTTCCAATCTCACACATGTGTTTTAACGATCTCATTCATTCTTTTTCTTTGATCTCCATATATACATTTGTAAAATTTTTGTACACATTAATGCAACTTTGTTTAAGTTTACTTGTTTTGCATTGATATATACAATACATAAAAACAAGCCTTGGTCCTTCGTAATTAATACTTGTGGATTAAGCGATTGTTTTTTAGGCTACAAACTCCGAGTTACATTCCCAACTATCTTGTCCTATCCCACCAAGATCTGAAAATGTTTGAGTAAGTTTTTCCATACCTTTTCCTCAACAACGGTGCTGGCACAGGGGAAGACCTAGGGTTCAACGCTTAACAATGCACCAACAAAACCTTGACTACCAGCCCTTTCGGCAACACCTGCGAAGCAGGCGAAGTCTCACCCGAGGTAGAATCAGGGGGGGTTATATGACACAGGTGTCTGTAACCAGGCTGGGACACAAATCTGTGATAAGAGCACTTCACAGAATATTCTGTTAACGCTTAGGAAGTGAACATGCATTAGTTTATTAACCTCATTAACATTGCAGAGCGTAATGAAAGACATATAAGTGCAGTGACAACAAGTGATTATGCACCTTGAACACTTAGCAATTAACATCGTGAGTTAAGTCTAACATTCATTTACCCTTTAACATAAGTAAAGTATTTAAGCAACAAAATATATATTCATTACACATCATAATCAAAGCACTAAGCAAATGCATAACATAAATGACATTATACAAAGAAAACCATGAGACATAAGATATACATGGTTCACCCCAGGGTGGGGCTATGTCCACAAAATGCTTCACCTCTTTATTATTCTCCAAAATCTTACATCCAGTCACTCATGTGCACTAAGACATAGAGTTGAACTTCTCACAAGATAGGAGATCTGCTCACTAATCACTAGATCCTCCTTCTTTACCTTCCAAAACTAGGTCACATGCACAAAGCCGCAATCTCTTATCACAACACTTAACACCTACTACAAAATCACAGTCGAGCACAAAGCCTCGACGCATATACATTCCTTCTCACAAAGCTACTTTCTTTTCAAAACTACCCTTTCTACAATACATTCCCTTTTATTTATGCTTTACAAAATCTTACAATAAAGCCTAAACATGGGGAAAACCCATGGGTCGACATCCCATAAACTCGTTAAAAAACCCTAGAGGACCCCTTACTGAGTCCACATAACCCTAAAAATAGGTGAGATCCGTGATCTCAGCTCCGCCTGGGCGCTCCTACTTCGACCAGCGTGTCAAAGTCCCAAAAGTGGGCTAAAACCTCCAAAACTGACCAAAGTTTCCCAAAAACTTGGTCGAGGGCTAACAGGCCCCCAACACTCACTTGTGACTTGTCCCAAGTCACTTAGGTCCAGACAATGCTGCTTCAAAAGCCTCAATATTAACTCGAGATGCCTCGACTTGCTACCTCGCCTGAGGCTCCTGCTTAGCGAACTCCTGGACTGTCTGCTCTGTAACAAGCCCTTCCAGGTGCTATTCTACTACTGCAACTACTTGATCTAACTGTGAACCCTCGCTATCGATCTCCTCAAACACCTTGCAAGCTTCGTCCTGCACAAGTTGTAACTTTTGTGTTACTTCGATCACCTTACCCTGGAGGGAAGTGATCTACTGTTGTACTATGCGCTGCTCCTAGGATCTCTTCATTCTTTCCACTGCTGTGAGAAACTTCATCTGTGCTTGTAATGAAAATGCTTGCTATTGCGCCTCCTTTAACTGAGCTTCTAGCTTCTTTAACTATGGATCCTCGGCGAGGCATTCATACGTCTGGGTGCTTCTGTCACTTAATTGTTTACATGCCGAGGCAAGGGATTTTATACTTGCTACTTTATTTTTGGCGGAATCCTCTCTCTGGTCACACACCTCCTGCGGGGTGCTCGACACTGTTCGGGGCTCCAGTTCAACTATCCTAGCCTGAAACTGCTGGAGCGTCTTTGCGAGCTTCACTACTTGAGCTTCGACAGGCTCTTGCTCCTCCTGTACCAAGCCTGGAATAGAGCGACACGCTTTGCTTACTGCTTCTTTGACCACAGCTTGCTCTGCGAGCAATTGCTCTTTTTCCTTTTGTAGTTGGGCTTTGCCAACTTTCTTTTCCTCCTGAAGCTTCGCTTGAAGCTCTGATTTCTCGCTTTCATAGGCAACTACACTGTCCTGTGATGCTCGTAACTGTACCAGGACTTCGTCTTTCTCTTTTTGCAAGGCTTATGTAGCCTTCTCCTTCTCTTCCTGAGCTCTCTGGAACCGAGCTTCTTTTGCATCAACAAGCCTTCTTAGCTGGGCTACTCTTTTAACGATCATTTCTCTCTGTTCCCTTTTGTATGCTTTCAAACCTGCCTCCAATACTTCGACCTGTCCTGAAGGTATTCCTTTAAGGTTAACCTCAACATCTAAGTTGGGGCTAGCCTGTAGTGCTGCGGGGTGGGAAACTTGATGCTATATTGGGGGAGGGTGATCCAAATCCCTGGTTCACCCCGCGGAGTTGGTTCGTCCTCCAAGTCTGCAGTCTGTGATGAGGAAGGCATAGATGGCGCAATAGGCACTGTGCGGACCAAGCGAACAACCTGCTACACTTCCTTCAACTCCCTCTTAATCCTTTCATATAACTCCACCTGTTTCTCTTCGTATCTCTGCAACATGTCTTCAAAGGTGTCCTCCATAGCTCCGCGAACCAGACTAATGTCATCGTCAGTGAGAGTGGCTTCCAACTATGGCTTATTGGTGTACATTTTCTTCCTTGCTGGAGTTTTTTTCAGATTAAATTTCCTCTTTTGTGGGGTTAATGTCCTAATAGGGGGATCTTAAGGTGGTGGGGTGCTAGCTCCTGTGACTAGTGATGGAGGGAGGTCAATTGTAGCTTCACCTCCTCCTTTCTCTTCTTCTCCTTCATTTCCTACTCCCTATCCTTCTGCTTCGTCTTCTCCTCCTCTTGGCGAGCTAGACCCATTATCTTCAGAGTTTTCCTCTTCGTCCTCTTTGTCACTCTCTATGTCCTGGACTTCAACCTGCTTTTTGCGTTCCCTCTGCTTCTTCGTCCCACTGGACTGTCTGACATGTTCAGATCATGTAACAATCATGCTTACTATAGTATCAGTGTCAGATAACTCTGCATCAACGACAGATAAAAGAAATTCTTTTGGTCATTCCTTTATAATCTGTTCCATATCTTCATCCACGAGCTTATATTATGAATGCAATTCTTCCTGGTGCTCATCTCTTCGCGTGATGATGTAAATGAAGTGGGGATCGTCGCGAAACTTTGCTATGGGCCGATACTAATGCAGGGTACGTGGTGTCATATACGAGGGAATGCTTCAATGGTGACTTTCAACTGATGATAATATCTGTGAAACATGGCATTAGACTGCCATTGCTTTGTCATGTCATTGGTATACCACATGGTGGAAAACTGAGTGGCCAAGGGCTCTGTAGGTTCAATCTCTGGGAAAGTATCTCCTTCAGGCATCTCCCAAGCCACAAATGCAATCAGGATGATCAACCAATTGTAGTGAAACTCATATCCTAAGTCCTGAGTTTCACGACAATATTTTTCTAAGTCATTGACGAGGTAGTTCACCCAGTTCATCTGCAGGCCCTCCACACACTTTCCTGCGAGGTCCACCATGAACCCGGTGACCTGTGTGGGGTGGTTCTTCCTCACTAGCTTTCCATCTAAGAGTTGACAAGCAAGGCACATTGCGCCATCCTGTATGGAGGCTACCTTGTAACCTCACTTCCCCTTTTCTACCTCTCCATAGGCTTCTTTGATGCGCTATGCTAAAGAACGGTCTGAGGTCTTCCCTGGTGTTGGGTCCGAGATATGATCAATTTTATGACAACTATTAGACACTTTTGCCGAATGTACATATGTGTTTTTCATGTTTTGAAGGAGATTTTTGAAGAATTTTATGTTAAAATGGTATGATCTACACCATGTATGTATGATTCATGTTTGATGTTAATATTGAGTATAATTCATCACGTTTTATGATTCCAAAGATCTAATTCACGTTTTTCTGGTGTTATAGGGCAAAAACGCACCACGTTTCTACCTCTGGCACTCAGTCTAACACTCCTTCCAGCACTCAATTCGGTACCTGATCCAACACTGCGTCCAACACCACGTCTTGCACAAAAACGCAGGGCGTCTTGGTAGTTATGGTATTGGCGGCCAGTGATGGGCGAATTGGGAACGTGGGTTTTGTTCATGCTTGCCCCCTCCAACTATTGAACACCTGACAACTCAATTTTGGATGTTAGACATGGCGATTATTGGCCCGCTCCGTTTCAGCAGTTGGGGCATCATTTAATGTAAATTGTCGAATTTAGAAGTGGTTCGACCCTCCTGTGGTCGACCACTTGGTCTGTAAACTTATAAATACCACTAGGATGGTTAGACAATAGGTTAAGAAGCAATAGAGTAGTGTATTGGAGAAAAACTTGTCTCTCTCTTATTTTTGTCATTTTCCATTGCCGAAGTTATATAAAACTGTGTTTCTGTATTTTAATGGTGAATTCATCTTTCTGAGCTCATGGTGTGCTTTTAGAAAGTGACCACGACTTGCTAGGGGGCCCACCAACAGTCTGGTAACTGTTCTTTAGTTTATTTATGCATTTTATAGTTTAGTTGTCTCTCTTTATTTCCTGTACATGCATTATTATCTTGTTAATTAGTTTGTTGTTATAGTTTAATTGCTTTGATTTTCTTTTGCAGGTTAGCATAAAGGCGTGTGTTAATATGCATTGATTTGATAGATAGAAATGAATTTGCAAATTCATAGTCTCACCCCATGTGCAATTAGATATTAGACTACGTTTTATTTTATGCCGTTAGAATTAAATTTAAAAACAAAGTTTTAAATAGAGTAGAACAAAGTTTTAATTTGGGTTTTCTTTAACAAGGATTTGGTGGATGGATAGGGCTAATTTCAATCTTTTTATTGTAGATTTTGCTTAACCAGTTGTTAGTCAATACATGCATTGGTTTACTTTTTTATATGTCATGTTTTAATTCAGTTTTCAAGCATTTTCTTATTGCAGATTGAATTGTTAGAATATATATAACATAGTTTCTTTTTATGCACTTTCTTTCTTAGAATTAGATTGCAATTACAATTCTTAGTTAATGATTGAGTTTAAGTATGAATTTTGCTTACATAGTGTAGAAGTATAATTATGATCTCGTTATATTGTTGATGGTTAATAAATGAATATGTAGGGTAATTGACGATTGTTTATGTCATGGCTAAATTCTCATTGGATTGTTTAATCCATACCTTTCACTTTGTTATTGAGATCAGTGTTGAGCTTATATCACCTGAATTATCTTTTGTTGTCAAGTTCCATTGAGATATCATACGAAACCGAAGATATTCACACAACCACCGACACTATATTTGAGTTTTCATAGGTTAAAAGATAGTTTTCCTGTTTTCATAGGTTAAAATATAGTTTTCTTGCTTTCATAGATTAAAAGATCTAGTTTCCTGCTTTCATAGATCAAAAAATATAGTTTCTTGCTTTCATAGCTTAGAATATAGTTTTATTACTGATGTAGGAGAGATAGTCTTTTTGCTTTGATAGGTTAGAGAATAGTTTGCTTATCATAGATTAAAGATTAGTTGTTAGTTCTTCTTGCTTTCAATTAAATAGATTTCCTTTCATGAATTAGAAATAGTTTTGAATTAAGAATATAGTCCACTTGCCTCTTACGCTAGATAGTTGTTCAATGAGAAGTTTTTATTACTTGCAGTAGAAGTTATCTTAGAGTAGTTAGTTGCTTACTTGCTTTAATAGGTTAGTTAGTTGCTTTGTTTACTTGCTTTAATATGTTAGCTAGTTGTTTTGTTTACTTGCTTTAATAGGTTATCTAGTTGTCTTGCTTACTTGTTTGCTTGCTTTAGTAGAATAGTTGCTTGCTTGTTTATTTACTTGCTTTCATAGGGTAGTTTCTCATTGAATGTAGGTTGGCAAGTTAAAGTAGTTTGCTTTTGTTATTTGCTTATCGTTATGCTTAATAGTTGCTTTTGCTTATTGTTATGAACTAGTTTGCTTTACATAGGGTTTTTACTTGCTTTCTTAGAACTATCCATCGATTCATGGCCCAAAAGTACTTAGGTTACATAGTTTCAAGTTGCTTAGTAGGGTTTTCTCATTAGATAGTTTTTCTTGAATAGATTAGCCCTTAGATAGCTACCTTCCTTAGTTAGACTATACTACTACTAGCCCTTCTACCTTTGGCATATATTTTTCTAAAATTCTAAGTATACTTACCTCAGGTTGACAATTTAATTGAGGGTTTTTAGTGTGTTTTTCGTGCATATATAACACCCATCATTTTTGGCACTATTGATGGGGAGTTGTCTCAAGGTAAGAAGTATTTAGGAAATAAATCATTCCTAGACCTTAGCATTAGATTGGTGGTGGGGGAACTTTAAAACGAGAGGTAAGAACCTGCGCATCTGCTATTGCAGGCTCCCCCAAACCCAATGGTAGTTTTTCTTTTTCTTTTTGTTTACTTTCATGAATAGACCTAGAAACCAAATGGTAGTTTTTTCTTTTCTTTTTGCTTTCTTTCATGAATAGACCTAGATATCCAAAAGGTAGATACATTAAATCTACATTAGACCTTTCAACAAAGGTTCCTTCCGACCTTTTTGGGGGAAGGGACGTTCCACTTATAAAATCCATAGACCGATACAAAAAAATAGGAGCTATCTCAACTCAAAGAGCTAAAATAGTCTCTGAAGAGACTAACACAAGGAGCACTATAGAACAAGAAATTGAAGCATCAATCATATTAAGATAGGAGGCAAGACCACTTGAGCCTTATGTAGAACCAAACAATACAACCTTTACTTTTACACCACCACCAGGGGACCCTAATTTTGAGGATATCATAGACCCTGAACAGGTGAATATTTTGTTTGATAGTTCAACCAATGTAATTATCTCTCAATCTGACACAGAAAATTTGGCACCAATAGTCTCAACCGGCTGGAGTAGAGTCCCAAACATCCAATCCGTAGGAAGACCTTTCCATCAAAGGGAAACCTTGTTGTCTTCAAAGATAAAACCGCCTAGGTACTCTCTTTTTGGAAACCAAGCCAATATGGATGATCAGGAGGACCATAACAATGTAATACATGGGGAGGAAGAAGAATCTGGAAACCAAACCAAAACTACCTTCGGGTTTCCGATTTTAGACACCACTCCAAATGTCAACATGAAGAATATTCCTCTCTCAGCACTGCCTACCTTTTATGGTAAAAACAATGAAGATCCAGACACCGTCCTATTTGAATTTGACATCTTGTGTAGGAGCTACAACTACGTACAAGATGCCCAGAAACTAAAACTCTTTCTTGCCACCCTCAAAGAATCTGCACTAAGATGGTTCATGGGGTTGGGAGAATCCAGTATTAGGTCTTGGGAAGCCACGAAAGACATCTTTCTTAAGAAGTACCAAGACTATTGCAAGACCAAAGAGTCTCGTAATGACATCTTTAAAATCCAATAGTTAGAAGACGAGACCCTTGAAGATTATATGGAAATATTTGGTTATATCTCCCAGAAGTCAAGATACCATGACCTCCCAGAGGATGTAATTAGGGCTCTTTTCCTTAAAGGAATTTCAGAAGAATATCTAGAGATGCTTAACCTGAAGGCATCAGGTGACATCTCTCATAAACCATTTGCTGAAATATGTGAAATGTGTAAAAATTACTCAAGGAGTAGAGCCAAAACAGGAAAGAATGTTTGGGACCCTTACAATAGAAGCTTAAAACCAGTTAGTTCAGGTGGTATCACAAGAGTAGAGATAGGGAACCTTTTAGAGAAATTCAAGAAAGATATCTTAAGCACAATAGGTTCCCAGTTGGACACCCTAAAAATAAAAAAGAAACAGGAGGAGGAAAATGCAACAATGAGCATATATTGCCCAAGATGCAGAAGGAAGCATTCCTCAAGGGAATGACCATTAGATAACATTTCAGTTTGTGGCTTCTGTACAGAAGACCATGTGACTGAAAAATGTCCATCATTGCTTGGTTTATTAGCCATCTATAGGAGTGGAGATCCTGGGGAGTCTTCTTATGCACCTGGGAGGCCATGGCAGCCTAGGAATCAATCCACATACCCAGATCTACAGTCTCAAGTTCCACCCTATTATCATCAACAACAACAACAGTGGAACTCATCAGGTTGGCAAACTTGGTCTACTTAGTACCAACATCCTTGGTTTCAAGGATGGAGAGGAGGAAATAACCAAGGAAACCCTCAAGCTCCACCTATCCCTATGTTCAACCATCACTATCCTCAGTTCCCACCGAACACTCCACAACTTTTGCCAGGTTTTGTTCCACCACCTTTACCTCCTATTCCACAACAACAACCGCTACAATATCAAAATGAAAGCTCCTTGAGACCAACACTATTATCGACACAACCAGTGTCGAATCCCAATAATAAGCCCCCTCAACCTCTTCACAATGTTGAGATGCAGGCCTTCCCGACATATGTTATTACTCCTATTCCATTATAGGAAATTCAACTAAGATCGAGAAAAGTTCTGAAGAGGCAGAGACCTTCAGTAGTCATCCAAGAAGAAGAAACCACCAAACAACCCACAGATGACACTAGGTGGGAAGATGTTATTATCCCGAAGAATCAAGAACCCAACCTTCCCCAAAATGAACCTTCACAAATTACAAAGGTCCCTCCTTATCTAGACCAATTGGTAATCAAGAAACCTACCATCCGACCGGAATTTGACATTTTGAATGAATTGAAAAATATTTGTGTCAAGATTCCCCTGCTTCAAGCCATTAAAGACATTCCAATATATAGTAAGGTAGTCAAAGAATTGTGTATCAAGAAGCCAGGTAGGAAGCAAAAGGACCCCCCTATAAAAAACTTGATATGGGGACTTTTCGAATACATATAAGAGCAACCAAAACTAGGAAAATATGGGAACCCAGGAAACCCCGTAGTGACCATAACCATTAATGAGGTCTCCATTGGAAACACTCTCATAGACCTAGGGGCAACCATCAATGTTATGACTGCTACTACCTTGGAACAATTACAGTTACAACCTCTTCTTCGACCTACCCCAACCATTTTGGAATTAGCAGATAAAACTAGGGTTATACCTGAAGGAATTTTAGATGATGTCATGGTTACTTTAGCCTCATGGGAGTACCCCGTATATTTTATTTTCATTCATTCAAAGGATCCTGCCAAAGGCCATCCCGTCATTTTGGGAAGACCTTGGCTAGCCACAACCAATGCATTTATTGGCTGTAGATAAGGGAAAATGACCATCTCAAATGGTCTCTCTATTCAAAATCTCACCATTTACCCTCCAGCTCAACCTATTATGGAGAATCTATGGTGGCTTGAATTTCCATATGAGAACGAGGACTGGGAAGAACTCATATTGCCAAGTGACCATGCATGGGCACTTCAGGAGCACACAACAGAAAATGTGCTAAACCAGTTCATTTCTTCTATCACATGTGTGGATTTTCCACAGTCTTTTCCCCAATTTGAATACATGTTTGGGGAAGAATTTCAAGAACAATTAGACCCATCCATTTTGTCTTTGACATCTTTTATTTACAAGATAGATGAGTCTGCAATGTCTTACACTATGCCCTATGAGATTAGTCCATAATTTTTTTTACATATAAACTATGGGCTAGATGTAGACCAACATAAACAATTAGTAGATATCCTTAAAGAAAAATCAGGAGCATTTGCCTGGGAATACACTGACATGAAGGGTATACACCCTGACACATGCATCCATCACATATATACCTAGGGGGAAGTAACACCTGTTAGGCAACCCCAGAGAAGGATGAACCCAACACTTAAAGATACAGTCAAGGCGGAGATCCAAAAGTTGTTAAATGTCAAATTTATCTATCCCATCTGCGACAGTAAGTGGGTGTCCCCGCTTGTAGTGGTTCCAAAGAAAGTGACCGGGAAATGGAGAATTTGTGTTGATTTTCGGGAACTTAACAAAGCCACTCTGAAAGACTACTTTCCTCTCCCTTTCATTGACCAAGTTCTAGATACCTTGTCTGGAAAGAAGTATTTTTCCTTTCTAGATGGGTACAACGGGTACAATCAGATTCTTATAGCACCCGAGGACCAGGATAAGACTACCTTTACTTGTCCTTGGGGCACCTATTCCTATAGGGTCTTACCATTTGGATTGTGTAATGCTCCTGCCACATTTCAATGAGTAGTATTAGGGATATTTGCCGATCTTATTCATGATTGTGTGGAGGTCTACATGGATGACTTCACAGTCTATGGGAACACTTACCAGGACGCCTTAGATAACTTAGAAAAAGTCCTCATCAGATTCCAGGAAATGAACCTATCTCTAAGTCATGAAAAATGCAAAATGTTGTTAACTGAAGGAGTGGTTCTAGGATATCATGTTTCATTTTAAGGGATAAAAGTCGATCCTGCAAAGATTGAGGTCATCGTCAAAATTCCACCCCCCAAGACTCAGAAAGAGGTGAGAAGATTTCTTGGACATGCCAGGTATTACCGACGGTTTATTGAAAATTTTACAAAGATTGCTGCACCTATGTTTGGATTACTAATAAAAGATGTTGATTTTGTTTGGACTGAGCAGTGTCAAACTGCCTTTGAAACCATGAAAGATAAACTGTCTATGGCACCAGTTCTTAGAGGGCCCAATTGGTCTCTCCCATTTCATATATCCACTGATGCCTTCGACACCGCAATAGGAGGGGTATTAGGGCAGAAAGAGGACCAACAGTCCTATGCCATTTATTTTGTGAGCAAGAACTTGTCCCCTGCCGAGTTAAACTACACAGTATCGAGAAGGAATTCTTGGCAGTTGTTCATGCTATTAACAAGTTTTGTCATTACATTACAGGTTATGAAGTATTTGTACAGACCGATCATTCCACCATTAGATTCCTCATGAATAAACCTATAACTAATCGCTGAGTGACTAGGTGGCTTTTGTTATTGCAAGAATTTAATATCATTGTGCTTGACCGAACTAGTAAGGATAATGTAGTAGCTGATTTTCTTTCCCGAATAAAAAATGAGGATGATGATATCCCTGTAGATGATAGTTTCTCAGATGAGCATATTTTTTCCCTTTCTGTCAATACCCCATGGTTTGTAGATATGGAAAATTATCTGGCCACTAGGAAGTTACCGTCTCATTTGTCACCTCATGAAAAGCGGAAAATTATTACACAGAGTGCTAATTACTCTTGGGTTGGTCATGATCTTTTTCTTCCATGTCTCGATTTGATTTTTTGTAGATGTGTCCGAGAGGACAAGGTACCTGAAATACTATGAAGTTGTCATGATGGACCATGTGGTGGTCATTTTTCTGACAAACGTACAACATATAAGGTGTTACATTCGGGTTACTATTGGCCTAGCATTTTCAAAGATGCTGCCAAATATGTGAGAAGTTGTGATAGTTGCCAAAGGATAGGAATACCTACGTCAGCTGACAAAATGCCTTTGCGTGCCCAAGTTATGATAAAACCCTTCGCAAAATGGGCCCTCGACTTTGTAGGACCAATTTCACCCATGTCCAGTAGGAAGAACTATATTTTGGTTTGTACGAACTATGTCACCAAGTGGGTAGAGGCAAAAGCCCTATTCAGGGCTACAAAGAAGTCTATTGTTGAATTTATATATGAGGACATATTTATCTGCTTCGGTGTCCCTCGTGAAATTGTTACCGACCAAGGCACTCAATTCACTTCAAGCCGATGAAAGAACTAACAGAGAAATATGGGATTAAACATTGTAAATCTTCTCCATACCACCCGCAAGCCAATGGTCAGGTAGGATCCACAAACAAAGTTCTGGAAGCCATATTGACCAAAACTGTTCAATTACATCACCGGGATTGGGCTGATAGGCTCCCAGAGGCTTTGTGGGCATACTGGACCACCTGGAGAAATACCACTGGGCATACTCCTTATGAGCTAGTGTACGGGAAACAAGTACTTCTACCTATAGAATTCCAAGTAAGGACCTTCTGTATTGCCGTAGAATTAGGATTGAACTTGGATGAGGCTCAGAAGAAACGAGCCCTACAATTGAATGAGTTGGATGAAATCAGGCAAGATTCCATCCAACGAACAATATTAGTCGAAAACCAGAGGAGCAAGTGGCATGACAAGTTTATAAAGAAGAAACACTTCCAACCTGGTGATTGGGCTATGTTGTTTGATTCCCGATTCAAAACCTTCAAAGGAAAACTCACCACCCAGTGGTTGGGCCCTTATGAGGTAGACACTGTATATGACAATGGAGCTGTAAAAATTAAAAGAATTGACGATGGACAAGTCTCCTTTGTGGTAAATGGACATCGACTTAAATTTTTATCATAAGCCCATTTCTAGAGAGGATTTTCTATAGGTCATGTCAATTGACAAGGCATTGGCCTTAGTAGATGGGGAAGTCCCCCCTTGTTCTTGAAAAGTTTTCTGAATTTCCTACTGTATATACGTAAATAGTTTTTGAATTTTGTTAATAAGGCAATTCTAGAGATTTCTGTAAGTATTTATTTTACCAAGAGTACACAGTTTCAAGGATCTTTCTTCAAAAAAAATTGTTACACTTGATTTTTTGTCTGCTAAAGCATCAAATGAATATTGAATTACTGTAATTAGCCATATTTTTGCAAGAATTCTCATTTTTAGGGATTCTAAAGTAGTTGCTCTTGAAACTCTCCATCACTCTATAAGGAAGTGATACCATAACTATCAAGCCTAGAGGTCTCTCGTATAGTTTTTCCAAGAAACCTGAGTAAGTGAGTTAAGTATCTTTATCAAAGAGTAACAAGGAGGTCTAATTAGTGGTTAGTCATGGAAACATCACAATAACTACAAAGGAATACAATAAGTTGAGCCTAGAGATACCTTTATGTTCTTTCTCAATGGTACCATCCACTACACACTAAATAGCTTGATTATATCATATATTTTGATAGGCCACGTCCACTTAAGTACCCCTTACATCAGGACAATCACTAAGTAATATAACGGAAAGTCATCCTCTAACATAAATACCATCCCAATTGAAAAAAAAGAAAGAAAAAGTTGTTTTCAGAGCTGTTCCCCCATCTTCTTGCATAAACAATCTTATACTAAAATCTTAAAAGATGGAGGGCTAGTCTCTGAGGGTGTAAGAGGCTAACCTGCTGAGATACTGAACAAGTCTACTAGTAGCGGATACCGGTCTGTGGTATGACTAGGTAAACCCACCGGAGTACTGAATAGGCTTGCTGACAACGGGGCATTCTACCTAGCGAGGATGGTAATTTGACAAAAATAAATAATAAATTTAAAATTGTCATGATGTACGACATTACTTGCAGAAAAAAGTTGACATGAAGTATGTGTGGTTAAGCTAAGGTTAATGAATCTCATATACTTTCCATTGGGAAATAACTCTAAGACTATCTTGAAAATCTTTTTCCTATCTCTTCTTATCTATATATAGGATCTCTTATCCTATAGGTGGGGCCATCTTCTAACCATCTCGTCAAACCAATCTATGAAATTTTATCTTTACACTTGACATACTATAAATCTTCGGCTATTGGGGGATACTGAATGGTTTCCTATACTTTTGATTGTGAGGTGTCACAATACTTAGGTGTGGGGGAGGGGTTCATGAGTTGACAAATGATAATTGCCTAGAGAAATAAAACTTTGCAAGAATTTTTGTATTATTTCTATGATACCAGTTATTACATTAATAGTCATGTTATTGTTGAAATGTTAAACTCTTGTGTGCTATAAATTGCCTAACAGACTAGACCACTTTTATCGGTTTATCTTTCATTACAAGCTGTACATTGTAGGTTTGACAATACATGTTTTTACTTGCTATAACCTGTTCATTGTAGGTTTGACATTATATGTCACATGCAAGAGAATTGAGTGAGGATGATGGCAAAATCAACAACAAGGGAACATTCTGCCTTTTCTCATTTACCACTGTGATTGTAAAAAACACTTCAAATTTGCAGGCTATCCATTATAAGTGTAAATGTACTTAACACATAGGTACCATATGAAGTACCGTATGAAGTGCCATATGAGGTGCCGAACGAAGTACCATATGAATTACACACTAGTAACTGTCCTAGATTCGAGGTGACTATAACTCAATTACATTCAATTGAATTGGTTGCAGGAAATTGATTGAATATGCTTTATATGTTCATGATCAAATGTCCTAGTCAAAAGACTTGGACATTGATCTAACTGTGCATCATTGCATTACCTCCAAAAAACGAGCCATCGAATTCAAATTCTCCACACATGGCAGCCCGTGCACACATGTGTGCAACCTGCTCCACTATAGGCGCATTCAAAATCGGGCTGGGCAACCATTATATCCATTCGCCCTTGCCATTTGCTCTGCCCTGCGTTAAGAAATCGCGCCCAACCTTTGCCATCTCTTCCCCTGTTCAAATCGCCCTCAGACTATGCCCAATTCGTGCCATCTCTTGGCCCGTTCGCACCCTTTCCTGGTGAATTTCACCTCTGCCACAATGCCTAGGAGGTACGAACCCTCTTCCTATGAGGATCTCTTCACCATTCCCGAATTTGCACAGTTCAGGGAGGTGTTTTTGCGTGCAGGCTGGGGGCCATTTCTGTCTAACTTGCAGGGCCACGATGACGACCTCTCCATGCAATTCTCCCTCGGTTTCGATGGGAAGACAACACATGTAGGGTCTCTTACCTTTGAAGTCTCAGAAGAGTCCATTGCTGCAACTACAAATCTCTCAAGAATGGGAGATAGATGGTTCAAAAACCACCAATTGCCGCGCTCAAGTTATAAAAGGGTTTTTAAGCCCGAATTCGAGAACAGTTCAGGAGCTAAAGGATATTCTAGGGAGTGGATAAAGGTGGAATTGATCAACCCCCTCATCGTCATCACAAGGTTGATTACCTGCGAAGGTAGATACTTCACTTTCAAAGCTTGTCATTTTAGATTGCTGGCTCATTTTCTGTTAAACAAACCTTTGAACTTCCCCTTCTATTTTCTAAAAATCTTGGAGAAGATGTCCTCTCAAGTGAGGAAGAATGTGACTAACCCCCACAACAGTATCTTTCACGATGGCTTGATCAAAATCCTTATTCTATCCAAACTAAAGAAACAAGGGCAAACTTGGGATGCCTTTATCTATCGATTTGCAAACCCTCACTTGACAATTAGGACCAACAGAAAGCCACTTAGCCTAAAAACTATCTCTCCATCCAAGCCTTGCTCTCCAAGAAATCCAAACCCCCTTGTACAAACCCTCTCTTCGCCAGAACAATAAAAAAATATTGTTGATATCCCTACTTCCTCATCGGGTAAAAAGACCAAGAGCAAAGACCAAAAGAAGCCTATTGTTAACCCCCCAATGCCTTCAATCTCTCTTGATCCTACACCTAAAAATCTCCAAGAAGTAATTCAACAAGACTTTCCCATCGTTCCCACAAATAGGAGGGGAGCCAATAGACTTGGTAAAGGACCCTTTCGAAAGAGTACCTAGAGCACAAGAACCAAACCTTATGCAAAACCCATGCCTGCTTCAGATCCTATCCAAGTGTCCTCCGATCTTGAGAGCCCTCATAAGAGACTAAGGGAATTTTTTGTGGATGGATTAGAGCCACTAAGAAAAACAAAATCAGAGCCTACCGCTCCTTACCAACCCCCCATCACTTCTACTTCACCCTTGCCTACTCTAGATCCTAAAACTGATAGATTGTCCACATCCCTCAAAGGATCTAAGCCTTCCTCAGAGATCACCAATTCTGCCCCAACCATAGAGAAGCTACATAAAGAAAACCATCAGCTTCTCCAACAGTTGGAGGAAAGGAAGACAATAGATGCACACCTTCATCATGATAATGCAGTCCTCCAAGCAAAGGTTAACTCTCTTCAACGGTTGGTCGATGAGATGACCAAATCTAACCGCAGCCTCAGAGCACAACTGAAGCAACATAAGAGGCACAAGGCAAAGTCTTCACAACAAGAAGGAGAAGCTTCTAGAGCTGATCCTCCTCAGCAAGCCTAGTCACGAGGGGTAACTTCTTTTTGTTTGTAGTGGGACCTGCAAAATCGTAAGTGTGGGGGTAATGTTGGGTCCGAGATATGATCAATTTTATGACAACTATTAGACAGTTTTGCCGAATGTACATATGTGTTTTTCATGTTTTGAAGAAGCGTTTTGAAGAATTTCATGTTAAAACGATATGATCTACACCAGGTATGTATGATTCATGTTTGATGTCAATATTGAGTATAATTCATCATGTTTTATGATTCCAAAGATCCAATTCACATTTTTCTGGTGTTACAGGGCAAAAAAGCACCATGTTTCTACCTCTGGCACTCAGTCCGACACTCCTTCTAGCACTCGATCCGGTACCTGATCCAACACTGCGTCCAACACCACGTCTTGCACAAAAACGCAGGGCGTCTTGGCGGTTATGGTATTGGCAGCCAGTGATGGGCAAATCGGGAACGTGGGTTTTGTTCATGCTTTCCCCCTCCAACTACTGAACTCCCGACAACTCAATTTTGGTTGTTAGACAGGGCGATTATTGGCCCGCTCCATTTCAGCAGTTGGGGCATTATTTAATGTAAATTGCTGAATTTAGAAGTGGTTCAACCCTCCTGTGGTCGACCACTTGGTCTGCAAACTTATAAATACCACTAGGATGGTCAGACATTAGGTTAAGAAGAAATAGAGTAGTGTATTGGAGAAAAACATGACTCTCTCTTATTTTTGTCATTTTCCATTGCCGAAGTTATATAAAACTGTGTTTCTGCGTTTTAATGGTGAATTCATCTTGCTGAGCTCGTGGTGTGCTTTTAGAAAGTGACCACGACTTGCTGGGGGGCCCACCAGCAGTCTGGCAATTGTTTTTTAGTTTATTTATGCATTTTATAGTTTAGTTGTCTCTTTTTATTTCCTGTACATGCATTATTATCTTGTTAATTAGTTTGCTGTTATAGTTTAATTGCTTTGATTTTCTTTTGCAGGTTAGTATAAAGGCATGTGTTAATATGCATTGATTTGATAGATAGAAATGAATTTGCAAATTCATAGACTAACCCCATGTGCAATTAGATATTACACTGCGTTTTATTTTATGTTGTTAGAATTAAATTTAAAAACAAAGTTTTAAATAGAGTAGAATAGAGTTTTAATTTGGGTTTTCTTTAACAAGGATTTGGTGGATGGATAGGGTTAATTTCAATCTTTTTATTGTAGAATTTGCTTAACCAGTTGTTAGTCAATACATGCATTAGTTTACTTTTTTATATGTCATGTTTTAATTTAGTTTTCAAGCATTTTCTTATTGCAATTTGAATTGTTAGAATAGATATAGCATAGTTTCTTTTTATGCACTTTCTTTCTTAGAATTAGATTGCAATTACAATTCTTAGTTAATGATTGAGTCTAAGTATGAATTTTGCTTACATAGTGTAGAAGTATAATTATGATCTCGTTATATTGTTGATGGTTAATAAATGAATATGCAGGGTAATTGACGATTGTTTATGTCATGGCTAAATTCTCATTGGATTGTTTAATCCATACCTTTCACTTTGCTATTGAGATCAGTGTTGAGATTATACCGCTTGAATTATATTTTGTTGTCAAGTGCCATCGAGATATCATACGACACCGAAGACATTCACACAACCATCAACACTATATTTGAGTTTTCATAGGTTAAAAGATAGTTTTCCTGTTTTCATAGGTTAAAAGATAGTTTTCTTGCTTTCATAGATTAAAAGATCTAGTTTCCTGCTTTCATAGATCAGGAGATATGGTTTCTTGCTTTCATAGCTTAGAAGATAATTTTATTGCTACTGTAGGATAGATAGTCTTTTTGCTTTGACATGTTAGAGAACAATTTGCTTATCATAGATTAAAGATTAGTTGTTAGTTCTTCTTGCTTTCAATTAAATAGATTTCCTTTCATGAATTAGACATAGTTTTGAATTAAGAATATAGTCCACTTGCCTCTTAGTCTAGATAGTTGTTCAATGAGAAGTTTTTAATACTTGCAGTAGAAGTTATCTTAGAGTAGTTAGTTTCTTACTTGCTTTAATAGGTTAGTTAGTTGCTTTGTTTACTTGCTTTAATAGGTTAGTTAGTTGTTTTGTTTACTTGCTTTAATAGGTTAGCTAGTTGTCTTGCTTACTTGTTTGCTTGCTTTAGTAGAATAGTTGCTTGTTTGTTTATTTACTTGCTTTCATAGGGTAGTTGCTCATTGAATGTAGGTTGGCAAGTTAAAGTAGTTTGCTTTTGTTATTTTCTTATCATTATGCTTAATAGTTGCTTTTGCTTATTGTTATGAACTAGTTTGCTTTACATAGGGTTTTTACTTGCTTTCTTAGAACTATCCATTGATCCTTGGCCCAAAAGTACTTAGGTTACATAGTTTCAAGTTGCTTAGTAGGGTTTTCTCATTAGATAGCTTTGCTTGAATAGATTATCCCGTAGATAGCTACCTTGCTTAGTTAGACTATACTACTACTAGCCCTTCTACCTTTGGCATATATTTTTCTACAACTCTAAGTTTACTTACCCCGGGTTGACAATTTAATTGAGGGTTTTTAGTGTGTTTTTAGTGCATATATAACACCCATCACCTAGGTAGAATTGCCGTGGGTTAGGACCCTTAAAACTTAAACCTGTGATCGAGTGGATCAGCGCCAGATCCATAATAATTCTTTTGTCGAGCTATAGATATCCGCCATGATAGCACGACATAAGGAGTTTAACGCAAGCGTTAACCTCCTGGTGGCGGCCAAAATGTGGAATCTTCATTACGTTTAATATGGTTGACTGCACCAACCCCTTGATCCATGGCTGTGAGATGAGGCAAGGTTTCTTTTCCAGTTGTCTTCATTAAGTAATGGTGAGGAGCTAAAATGGTGTAGTTATTCCGGTCTCCTAAGGTTAAGTCACTGTGCTTCAACAACAAAATCTGCCCTAACTAACTTCCTACTATGTGAATTCCTTTCGGAATGTACGCAGTGAACATAGAGTACTCGAAATCACGAGGGATACTGTCACAGTTAACAATGTCATCCAGAGGCGAAAAATACTTAGGTACGATCGACAGGATCTTCTTCGAGTTAGCCAGATCACTACGGTGATTGCTTCTTTGTTCAGTTACGGGGTTGATGCAGGTGGAGCAACGTTCGATCTAAAGGGAAGCATGTAGTCCCCTGGTTGATGACGCTTGAATACCTTCAGATACAGGTCTGTCAGCCATGAGTTTCCTAAGAACTTCCTTGATAGACTTCTCCAAGTCGTTGGTTTTGCCCGACATTCTAGCTTTTAACAGACAATGGATAGACAAACATACAGGCGGGGTATGCTTTCAGATAACGACAGGCAACATAACTTGACACTTGGACAATTATTGACTTAGCTCAGTCAGTCACAGGTAGAAAAAAGTGGTCCCAGCTCCACAATCGATGAGTTAAATAAGTGGGGCAACGTGACGTATCTTCCAACGGACAGGAACTGGAGTTAGATGCTTCGCTTAATGTAAATCTAGCCGTTATGGCACGGTCTCAACGTCCAAAAGCAGTCTACAAACCCATAAATTCTTTTCCTAAACATTCTAGAGCGTCATTCTAACGGTCAGGGTGCCTCCAACGGTTATATAACTTTTCCAGGGCGAAGTCGAAATCTGCGCGGACCTACTGTTCAGCAAGGTTCAAACCCTACAAACCTGCCTCCTGTGAGGTTTCGGTCTGTGAAGTCTTGTCTTCCATCTAGTTTCCTTAACTTCTTGTAGCTTTTCCAAATTAGCCTTCTTCTTATTGAGCTTCCTTGTCTTCTTTCATGTTATCTGAGTCTCTTTAATTGTTTCTGGAATCCTCTTTCCATTTTTATTCTTATCTTTCCCCAGTGTAGTGGCTTCACACTGTTGAGGTACCCTCAAAATTTTTGAAGTTAATATCCCTTTTATTAACACTTCCTAAGTGGGCACACTTCTTTCTTGGGTATATAGGTCCTTCATGCCTTCTTGCATTCTTCCAACCTTGATAGCTAATTATTTTTCTTTCTGTCCCTCCTGTGTTGTTACTTTGCTCTGTTGCTTCTACTTATCTTCTCGTTCTTCTCTTATTTGGTCTATTTTCCTAGCTATTGTTATTGGATAAATCGTTAGGTGCAGACACTAACCGATCTCCCTAGATCCACCTAGATCTAGAACAAAACACACCAGAACATGACGCTTTCTTTAAGTTTTAGATATTGAATTTACTAACTAAAGAGGGATAGGTGACATATCGTTTAAACCTCGCTTCCTCTCACCATCGCCATCCTAGCTCCTGTCCAATGCTCATACAATGATGAACCTGCAAAATAACACAACCAACCAAAGTGATAGTAATATCATAAACTGAATATAAACCTATGTATGTGATCAAGGAATCATACAATAAAACACAACAAGCTTTATAGGAAAGAATCATATTAATGTATCATATCAAATGTGAAAGAGAGATTACAACCATGGCCTTGATGTCGTAAGGTCCCTTCCAATTGTCCTTCGTTCCCCACACACTTCCACTCCAAGAATTTTGAGAGCATAGATCTGATAATATTCACAATCTATCTTGACAAAATGGCTCATCTAGCCAAGCCAACAATCTCCAAAGCTCAATCCAATCCAAGCTCCAAAATCAAAAGCTACAAGAGCTAACTTTCTCCATGAGAGCTCCTCTCCTTTTATAAGTTGAAGAGGATAAGATGAGGAGGTTAGGATGATCCCACTAAATCATGAAAGCGAGTAAGCTCCAAACCATTCGGATGCCACCTCACCATGGAAGTTTCTCCTTCTAGAAGCATCGAGAAGATGCTCGTTTTTCCCACGTATGAGCATTCTCGCACCCTGCTTATAGAGCAACCTGCGAACCTCTCACAATCCAGCTATGGTGCAGCCTGCGAGAATCATGCATTCTCACACCCTAGCCATAATGCAGCACGCAAAAATCATCTTTAATAGGGTTTTTACAAAGGGAAATACAACTTCTTTTCTCAGGAAAAGTTCTTCTCCCTTCTTTCTTCAGGAACTCAGGTCATTGACCCCTCTGAAGGCAACATATAGGTTTACATCATTAACGGTCATAGGGATGATGAAAATAATGTGTAACAGAGGTAGAGCGGGTGGAAAAGTTACGTTGACGACCTGCTTAACTGACTTACACCCTAGTGCAAGCTCCCACACATAATCGTGGGTATACCCTCCAAGGAGCTTGAGTGAGTTTGGCCAACGTTGATTCCAGGTACCATGAAGACTTTCCCTTCCACAATCACCTTGTGTAAATACCCTAAAGAGATAGGCCACTAAGGTTACCAATCACTACAGTGATGCCTGGAGAAACAATCAACAGTCCGATCCACGCACAAGGGCAGGGTATCTAGCCTGAAATCAACTTGAAAGGATTCCACTCATCATTGTGGGTATACCTCTCAAGTGACCCCCATAATACACGTAATCTCTACACCAAGACCAACAAAGCAGGGTGAGTAACTTTGCCAGTCTCAATGCGACCTCGTGATTGACCCTTGTGTTAGAAGGGCTTCCGAGGACAAAATGTAGTAAGTGGATTTAACTCTCCCTATCACAAGATACTATGTTTGTTTACAGCTTTGGAAAGTTATCTTTCACACCTATTCCAAAGCCCTACAACTAATCTAATGTAGATTTGCTACCAGAAAATATAAAAATGTCTAATCAATTTTTATAAGCGCTTTATTTTATGGCTGTTGTTACTCAAGAGGAAAATGGCGTGGACAACATGGTGTTTTGACCGACTCGAAAGTTATGCAAAGAGATGAAGATGCAATCTTTTCATTTCGATGAAATCTATGCTACGAGAAGGAGAACACATTTATCATTCCCATATGCACAATGTCCCAAAATTTAAAAACTCATCAATATCAAGATTCTCAAAAAATGAGAAAAAGAGACTGTACACCAATGCACGAATCATGCAATTTCGCTACTTCAAATTCAAGGAAGGCCCCAATCTAATATAAAGAAAGAAATTAAATCTTTTTGTTTCAAAAATTTCACTAAAAGCAATAATGAACTTTCTTAAAACAAAGAAACCCAAACTAAAAGTTTTCTTTTAAAGCGAACTATTAAGAAGAAATCTGATCTTTCCCTAAACAATTCTAAAGAAAACACAGGCTTTGGAATTGAAAGACACTCAAAGAAAGAGACTAATCCTTCAAAACCAAACAAAGCAAAGATGGCTAAAAGCAACTCAAAGAATGTCAAGCAGACTGTAAACAGATTAATATAGGCTCCAAAAGTTCAATCCAACTGATCAAAGAAAAGCTGGGCATCAAATGATAGAAAAGCTTAATTCCAAACAAAAATTTCAAATGGGTTCGCAGCCTAGCTATAGGGTGCAGTGCGAAAATCAGTGGAGTTTGCAGGCTGGACATAGGTAGGATGCGAACATGTCGCATTGGATTACACAGTAGGGTGCAGAACTGATGGGGTTTTGCAGGTTGTAGACCAGTACAATGCGAGACTGCTTGAAATCAAAGAGAATTTGGAAAAGGACAAAAGAGTCTAATAAGTGAACTTTCAGATCTAGAGAGTCTGGGTGGATCTCCCACAGACTCAGAGACCAGAAATCAAGCAATCAAAGCAAGGGAAACTAGACTAACTAGGAAACAATCCGTTCCCCAGTATGGTCGCCAATTTTGTTATTGGATAAATTGGTAGGTGCAGACACTAACTGATCTCCCTAGATCACCTAGATCTAGAACAAAACAGACTAGAACATGACGCTTTCCTTAAGTTTTAGATATTGAATTTACTAACTAAAGAGGGATAGGTGACATACCATTTAAACACCGCTTCCTCTTGCCATCGCCATCCTAGCTCCGTTCCAACGCTCATACAATGATGAACCTGCAAAAGAACGCAACCAACCAAAGTGATAGTAATAGCATAAACTCAATATAAACCTATGTATGTGATCAAAGAATCATACAATAAAACACAACAAGCTTTATAGGAAAGAATCATATTACTGTATCATATCAAATGTGAAAGAGAGATTACAACCATGGCCTTGATGTCGTAAGGTCCCTTCCAACTGTCCTTCGTTCCCCACACACTTCCACTCCAAGAATTCTGAGAGCATAGATCTGATAATATCCACAATCTATCTTGACAAAATGGCTCATCTAGCCAAGCCAACAATATCCAAAGCTCAATCCAATCCAAGCTCCAAAATCAAAAGCTACAAAAGCTAACTTTCTCCATGAGAGCTCCTCTCCTTTTATAAGTTGAAGAGGATAAGATGAGGAGGTTAGGATGATCCCACTAAATCATGAAAGCGAGTAAGATCCAAACCATTCGGATGCCACCTCACCATGRAAGTTTCTCMTTCTAGAAGCATYGAGAAGATGCTCATTTTTCCCAGGTATGAGCATTCTCGCACCCTGTTTATAGAGCAACCTGTGAAACTCTCGCAACCCAGCTATGGTGCARCCTGCAAGAATCATGCATTCTCACACCCTAGCCATAATGCAACATGCAAAAACCATATTTAATAGGGTTTTTACAAGGGAAATGCAACTTCTTTTCTATGGAAAAGTTCTTCTCCCTTCTTTCTTCAGGAACTCAGGCCACTGACCCCTCTGAAGGCAACAGATAGGTTTACATCATTAACGGTCATAGGGATGCGAAAATAATGTGTAACAGCTATGAAATCCCTTAATTCGCTTTTTCTTTTCTGTAGCTTCTTCCTCTGCTTTCCTTCTGATCTAATCCTTCTCAATCCAAGTCTTACCTAACAAAAGAGGGAAAGGGGCATTGTCCTTAACAAACCTAATAACTTCAAATTCTTCTTCAGTCGATGTTCCATGAACAATAATAGGTACAATAGTTATTCTTCCACATAAATTTATCATCTTTCCCTTAAACAAGCCTATCCTTACTAAAGAAGGTACCACAATATGATTTCCCAAAACTTCCCAAGTTTCTTCTGTCATAATATTCACTTGTGTTTCTTCATCCAAGACTATACAATCTATGTCAAAGTCTTTTATTCTTGCACTTATGAGTTGTTTTGCTTTCAGGATTTCTGGAAAACTAACATCTTTATGAACATCCATTGTTTCTTTCAACTGTAATAACATAGTCTGAACTTCCTCTGACCTTTTCTCTTTATGACTTTCTAACATACCCTTAGTCTCTTGACTCTTTTCATAATTTTCTTGTCTTATGTCCCTCCCTTCAATTTTAGCAATAATCCTTGGACAATCCTCAACCTCATGACCAACAACCTTACAACAAAGACAAATAGGGGCTACCCTAAGGAATTCCTTAGAAATATGTCCCAGCCTTCTGCAATTATAACACAAAGTCAATCCTCTTTTTCTCTTAAATGTTCCCCAATCTTTTCTGTACTGTGCACTTCCCCTTGGATCATAATGCTGGACCTGCAATCTGCAAAAATTCTTTCTAGTTTCCTCCATCCACTTGTTAGTCCAAAAAGTCTTTCTATGCATAGGAATAAAATATCTTTCTTCATTTCCATTAAATTTACTCAAATCAACTCTTTCTTTCACTTGCGCCCTAGCCCTCAGACTAGGACAAAGTCTATTAAACATACTTAAATTCATGCTTTTGAAACAAAATTTTTCACTTATCTTTCTCTTACCAAAGCACAAAGCTTACCTCTTTTCTTCAGAACAAATTACTTCCTTGGAACAAAGCTTCGCAAGTCAAGTAGAGTACTGCGCACTTCAGCAACAAAACTACGCACATAGATTTTCTTTTTCTTTACTTAAGTTCCCAACAATCACAGTTTCAGGTCCCGACAATGGAACCATTTGTTGGCACAGGGGTAGAACCAGGGTTCAACGCTTAACAACGCACTAACAAAACCCTGAATACCGACCCTTTCGGCAACACCTGCGAAGCAGGTGAAGTCTCACTCGAGGTAGAAGAAGGGGGGGTTGCAGGACGCATATGTCTGTGACCAGGATGGGATACAAATCCGTGATAAGATCACTTTGCATAATATTTTGTTAACGCTTAGGAAGTGAACATGCATTAGTTTTTTAACCTCATTAACATTGCAAAGCATAATCAAAGACAGATAAGTGCAGTAACAACAAGTGATTATGCACCCTAAACACTTAGCACTTAGCACCGTGAGTTAAGTCTAGCATTCATTTACCCTTTAACATAAGTAAAGTATTTAAGCAACAAAATATATATTCATTACACATCATAATCAAAGCACTACGCAAATGCATAACAAAAATGACATCGCACAAAGCAAACCATGAGACAACAGATATACGTGGTTCACCCCAGGGTGGGGCTACGTCCACAAACCGCTTCGCCTATTTATTATTCACCAAAATCTTACATCCAGTCACTTTTGTGCACTAAGCCACATAGTCAAAATTCGCACAAGATAGGATATCTGATCACTAATAACTAGATCCTCCTTCTTTACCTTCCAAAACTAGGTCACATGCATAGAGCCACAATATCTTATCACAACACTTAGCACCTGCTACAAAATCACAGTCGAGCACAAAGCCTCAACACACATACATTCCTTCACATAAAGCTACTTACTTTTCGGAACTACCCTTGCTACAATACATTCCCCTTTATTTATACTTTACAAAATCTTACAATAAGGCCTAAACATGGGGAAAACCCATGGGCCAACATCCCATAAACCTGTTACAAAACCCTAAAGGACCCCTTACTGGGTCCACATAACACTCAAAATAGGTGATATCCACGATCTCAGCTCCGCTTGGGCGCTCCTACTTCAACCAACGTGTCGAAGTCCCAAAAGTGGGCCAAAATCTCCAAAACTGACCAAAGTTTCCGCAAAACTTGGTCGAGGGCCAACAAATGACTCCTCTCTATACACAATCCCAGATGAAGTGATACCTGATAAAAAATGTGCTTTGTATGATCATGAAACACATGATTCTCAGAGAGCATGATGCAACTTTGATTATCACAGTAAATCACTCCATCCTCTATCTCCTTCCCGAACAATCCCAAGAGAAACTTCCTCAACCACAGTGCCTCACATGCTGCCAAGATAGAAACCATGTACTCTGCCTCAGCAGAGCTGAATGCCACTGAATGTTGCTTCCTGCTGAACCATGAAATGATGCCCAATCCAATGCTGAAACAACAACCCGAAGTACTCTTTCTGTCCTCTACACATCCTGCCCAATTCGCATATGTAAAGCTCTCTAATTTCACTCCACCACTAATCTAATATAACAAGTCATACTCCATTGTACCTCTCAAGTAGTGAAGCACATGCTTCACAACTATCGAATGTACTCTCCGAGGGTCCACCATGAACTGAATTAGTGATTTAACTACAAAGCTAATATCTGGCCGAGTGTTGACCAGATACATGAGTGACCCAATCGAATGACTGTAGATAGTGGGGTTTACTGTCTTCAAATATGATATGTCAATCTTCCTCCATTTCATGAATAGAGGTGTAGATATGGGCCCGTAGTCCATCATCTTGAACCTACACAAAATCTTCTCAACGTACTTTCCCTGTCCAAGGAAGAATCGCCCATCTTTCTGCCAAACCTATTGACTAAGGAAGTAATGCATGAACCCATCTTTCATCTCAAACTCAGCTGTAAGGGTGGCCTTGCAGGATGCTATCAGTTTCTCATCTCATGTGAGAAATGGATCATCCACATATAACCCTAGTATATGAGGTTCTTCCCTTGCAAGAAAATACAGGTTCAGGTCTGCCTCACTCCGCTGGAAACCCATCTCTCTCAAGTAGCTGTCTATCCTTGAGAACCAAGCCTGAGGTTCCTTCTTGAGCCCATACAAGGCTCTCCTCAATCTTCAAACATGCGTATCCCTATCACCAAACTCAAATCCCAGTGGCTTCTCTATATATACCTCCTCCTCAACAACTCCATTAAGGAAGGCAATCTTCATGTCCATCTGATGAATGCACCAACCCATCTCTGTTGCCAAAGATATAACAATCCTAATTGAGGAATACTTGGCCACCGGGGAAAACGTCTCCTCATAGTCGACTCGCTCTGGTTGTGAAAACCCCATGGCCACAAAGGATGCTTTGTACTTGTCCACGCTTCCATCTGTTTCATGCTTGACTTTGTAGATCCATTTGTATCCTACCACCTTCTTTCCCTCTCACTTGGGAACCACCTCCCATGCATCATTTTTCATAATGGATGCGTACTCCATCATGGCCTCTTTCCACACTCCATGCTGTGTAACGTACTCATAATTGGAAGGCTTTGCATCAATAAGTTGTGTCATTAATGCCATGTACCCAAGTCTCTTTGGTGGTTTATTTCATCTGAAGGTTTTCTCTGGAAGCCTTGCCAGCCTAGAATTACTAACTGTGGACTTATACCACTTATCCCATGACCTAGTGTCCTGTTCATGTGGAACTGCATCACACTACTCCTCCTCCTTATCATATGAATCCTGATGATCCTATCCAACAATCTCCCTATGAATACCTATACTTGTTTGTGTACCCTGTGTCTGCTGCTATGATCCCATGCTCTGACCCTGTGCCTCCTCTATCTTGACCTATGAGTCTTTTCTCTACTGGTCCTTTGAATGTGTTGGAAAATCTCTTGACCTTCTCAATGCATGCTCCTGTTGACCAAAATTTGGTCACCTATATATTTCCACTCCTGGAATAATATATATATATATATATATATATATATATATATATATATATATATATATATATATATNNNNATATTGGAAGATGCATATTTTTGAACTATTATATGTTCATTTCATAACCCTCAGTATCAGCTTTGCCATGCATTTTGCGGAATCAAAATTGGATTCTCCATGACCAAGATACGCATACTTCTATACAAAAGTCTAATGGAGGTGTTACAAGAAGAATATGAAAAATGTTCTAAGTCACATGTTCTCTCCTTTCCTTTCCCTTCACCCCCATTCATTCTCTCATTCCATACTTAGTCTTTTTTCCCATTGTCTCATTACTTTCATATTCCCCTTACCATTTTCCACACTTAACCATTTTCCTTTATTCCTTTCCACGTTCACATTCATTTCCCTTTTCCTTTATTTTCCCATTTCCTCTTATTTTCCTTTCCATATTTCTTTATCCCATTTTTCCATTTCTTTCCTTTTCCATTTTTCCTTTCCCAAATTTCACGTAATTCCTTTATTTCCCATATATGTCTTTTCATTTTTCATATTTTCCATATTTCTTTCCATATTTCATGTGACCCATTATATACTTTCCAGACTTAGTTTTATTTACTATGGCTTACTGCGGGTTCACGAGTTGGTGATATTTCTTAAGAGTATGTGTTATCTCCGTTACCGTCACAATGCACTTTGACTTCCGCCACCTTCATAATGCACCCAACTCTTTTTACTACTCTTTACTATGTAACTTCTCCAACACTTAGCCAAAATATATACGAGTTACCGCGGGTTCACCAGTTGGTGAGGGTTGGTGATGTTTATTTCATGTTATATGCAAGTCCATCCGACAGATTCTTAGGACTTAGAATATATTACAACTATTTACCTCTCCTCTCCACTTCACCTACACTTAGAATTTTTCACACTCATTCCTTATTATGTAACCTCTCCTCTCCACTTCACCTACACTTAGAATTTTTCACACTCATTCCTTACTATGTATTACCGCGAGTCTGCGATGATTTCCTCACCTACCTCTCCATTCACGTAAACCCGTGAACCTGCCATATTATTTTAATAATATTTTTCCTATCCTAAGTTCTTTGAGGAACATCTCCAAGTGACACATGGAACTTTATTAACCAATGAGGTATATCCACATGGTAGTTAATGGTGCCACATGGCAACTAATTAATGGAGATACGCGACAGCATAAAAAAAGTGACACATGGTATGATTTTATTGGATGACATATGGAAGATTCTTATTGGCAGATTGTTGGCCTATCGAGTGATGAGATGTGGAAAAAATTGGTTGGGTGACTCATCATTGCTGACTGGGCATATTGGTGGTTGACTGGGCATGCAAAATTATTCAACAATTTTCCAAGGGTCAAATCCTCCAAGCTCCATAGTCTCTTGTCTTCTGTATTTATTGTCAAGTGTATGTTACACTTAACATTATATACCACCAAGACTCTTTTATTCTCGTACATGTGGGATAAGAATAATGAAGAAAATTCGAATTTCAAAAAATGAGGTCGAAATTAAATCAAGGGTCCACATTTACCAATCAAACTTGATCGATGGTGGCAGAGTCACGATCTTGCAAAGGATATATCTTGAGATCCGGGTGTCAGAATTGTGCAAAATCTATACCGTTGAAAATGTATTTTGACGTAGAATATGTTAGTACAGGTTTCAAATGTTGAAAGATGATACATTTCTCTAAGAAATTAAAATATTAGTCAATTGCATTTTAATGGGCTTGCGTGACAACTAAACTTCATGAGCTCATATCTTGAGATCCAAGCGACGAATTTGGGCAAATTGTATATCATTGGAAAGCTGAGATGATGAAGAGCACATCAGAAGTGGTTTAAATGGATAAAAAGTTGTTTTTTAGTTCCATAAAATTAAATTACAGTGGTCCTCTTTTAGTGGAGAATTAATTAAATTTAAAAAAATAAAAGTTTAATTAAAAACTTTTATTAAAAAGAGAGAGGGACCCTTTTTTAACATACATATATTAATGGTGTGAGTTAATTAATGAGGCATTAATTAAAGGGAATGTTCTGAGAAAATACTTGTACGAGAATTTCTAAAAGGGAGAAACCCTAACTGCTCAAGCAATTTGAAAATCTCTCCTTAAAAAGAGAAGAGATGCTTCATCAAACATGAGGGAAGAATCAATATTGTCAAAGGGGCAGAGTAGAAGATCAGAGGAAGAAGAAGATAAAACCATGGATACAGAATCAAGATTCTGATCAAAAGAAATAAATATTCATCTTCTCCATTATATATATATATATATTCTTCTACACCACTTCTCATAGTTTTATACTCGAATCTCAGAGTTGGGCACAAGGATGAGTTGTTGAGTGTTCTTCTTATATTATTCTAAGATATTTTCTTATATGATCATGTAGTATTTACATCCACCCATATGGCCATCAAATCTTTTGTAATGAAGAAAATATTTCATAAATAAAACTTTACAAAGAAGGGGTTGATCTCTACTATGCTTTGTAACCCTATTTTTAGAATATAAAGTATTTGAGGCTGACCTATCAAATTCTCTTTTGATCTTGACTGCAGTACTCTGTTAAAATTATTTGAGATGATCAAATCATTCTCTCCTATGAAGAATATATTTATGTATTTATATATATTTTAAGAATATTGTGTGTGATGTTGATCACAATTTAAGTATGATGTTAAAGGCCTCCTTCAATCTTTTCTTTTGCTGCACATAAAGATTGTACTCAGGTTATTGAAGAACCATTTTATTTCATAATCTCAAGCAATAAATATTTAGAGTTTGCTTCCTAGCACTCTCCTAATCCAAGATATCACATCTATATCTTTTAGTCCAAGAGGAGTACCACCTCTCTAAAAACGAAGGGGGACTAATGTCCTCGTGAGGTTGTCATTTTGGTCCTGATGGATTCAAGCGTCAACATTTTTGGCGAACATACTGGGGACGATTTATTTTTAAGATATCTGAGGAACCAAAAATTTGCATGGCTCAAAGTTTCGAGAAGAAGATTCAATAAAATTGTTGCTTATTGTAAGCATGGCTCACCTTTTTTGTAATATAAAAAAGAAACGAGAAGCACCAAAGATTCAGGAGAATGAACTCCCTGGAAAAATTCAAAATGAAGGGTCTCATTCATGCCACAATACTTCTTTATATTCTTCATCAAGCCCATCAATGGCTTTGCAAGACTCAATAAAAGGGAGAAATAATCAAAGAAGGAGACGATTTTATAATACCCCTTTAAATATACCAGAAGTAGACTTTAAAATGCCCAATATTCCTATTGAAAATTTTTCTACATTCTTTGGGGATGCTTCAGAAATGCTGAGAAACACTTGATTAATTTTAAAAGGTTCATGTTATGATTTCAACCTCACTGAAGACAATGTTAAATGTAGATTATTCCTACAAACTCTATGAGAGGATGCTCTTGAATGGTAGAGTTCATTAATTCCTAACTCCATTACTAGCTAGGATGTGTTAGAAGCTTCATTTGCAGAAAAGTTCATCCCAAAGGTGCATTCATATATTTTTGCTAATGTTTTAAATGTTGCTTCCCACCCATCCTCTCCCATATGGAAGCAAGATAATAAAATGCCTAATTTTGAAGAAGAATCTAATAAAAGAGTGGATGAAATTCTTAAGTCAAGTCATGTTGGTAAAGATGACGATGAAACTTCCAAATTACAAGAAGAAAATTTCAGCCTCCTATATACTCCATATGAAGATATTTCAAGCAACAAATTTGAGAATGAAATTGATAAGCCTCCACCAAATATACAAGAAGATTTCATCCTTGTAATAGATGATGAAACATCACAAGAGAACTTGCAGAAGAAGAATTGGTGGAAGAAAACAATTTTGAGAATAAAGAAGATAGCCATTGCATAGAAGAAGAACATTGCCAAGACATCGCCAATGAAACAATAATTTTGAATGTGGAAAAAGAAGAAAAACATAATGTTTTCAAGAAATAAAATTTTCATTTGATTGAAGATATCAACACTCTGGGGAAGCCAATAGTAGATTGTATTGAATATTGGTTCGAAAGTATTGTCAGCCCGCTAATGCAAACAAGTCTTCTGCACACATTGCTCGATCCTATTGTGGTACATTTTGGGCATGCTCCTGATTTTCATGCTCCTGATTTATTGGTAGAAACCCCCATCTTTATCTTATGGCTGGAGCCCATTTCACAAGTCAATGGGATGCTTGAATGGCTCCATTGGAAATCTTCCTATACTTAAGGTTCCCCTTTCTTTCAAGTAAGTTAGGGTAGGTAGATCATGTATGTACATATTTTGTTTCTTCAGTTCAGTTTCACATAATATGACAGTCTTTACATTGAAGTTTGAAGATCACTCCATGAAAGAAGAATAATTACAAGAGTTCAATTTAAAGATGACTCCATAGCCCAATGGAGAAGGTAACTGGTCTTGAGATTCCGGGGTTCTCAGCAACCCGTAAGGGGTTACTGTCCCATAGTTGGAGCCAGTTGTCGACCAAAATTTGGTCACCTATATATTCTGGCTCATGGAATAATAATAAAAAAATATATTGGAAGATGAATATTTTTGAACTATTATATGTTCATTGTATAACCCTCGGTATCAACTTCGCTATGCATTTCGCGGAATCAAAATCAGAGTCTCCATGACCAAGATACACATACTTCTGCACAAAAGTCTAATGGAGGTGTTACAAGAAGAAATATGAAAAATGTTCTAAGTCACATGTTCTCTCCTCTCCTTTCCCTTCACCCCTATTCATTCTCTCATTTTATACTTAGTATTTTTCCCATTGTCTCATTACTTTCATATTCCCCTTACCATTTTCCACACTTAACCATTTTCCTTTATTCTTTTCCACATTCACATTCATTTCCTTTTTTCTTTATTTTCCCATTTCCTCTTATTTTCCTTTCCATATTTCTTTATCCCATTTTCCCATTTCTTTCCTTTTCCCTTTTTCCTTTCCCAAATTTCACGTAATTCCTTTATTTCCCATATATTTCTTTTCATTTTTCATATTTTCCATATTTCTTTCCATATTTCACGTGACCCATTATATACTTTCCAGACTTAGTTTTATTTACTATGGCTTACTGGGGGTTCGCGGGTTGGTGATATTTCTGAAGAGTATGTGTTATCTCCGCTACCCTCACAATGCACTTTGACTTCTGCCACCTTCATAATGCACCCAACTCTTTTTACTACTCTTTACTATGTAACTTCTCCAAAATTAGCCAAAATATATATTAGTTGCCATGGGTTCACAGGTTCGTGGATTGGTGAGGGTTGGTGATGTTTATTTCATGTTATATGCAAGTCCGTTCGATCGATTCTCAAGATTTAGAATATTTTACAACTATTTACCTCTCCTCTCCACTTCACCCACACTTAGAATTTTTCACACTCATTCCTTACTATGTAACCTCTCCTCTCCACTTCACCTACACTTAGAATTTTTCACACTCATTCCTTACTATGTATTACCGCGGGTCTGCGGTGATTTCCTCACCTACCTCTCCATTCATGTAAAACCGTGAACCCACCATATTATTTTAATAATATTTTCCCTATCCTACGTTCTTTGAGGAACATCTCCAAGTGACACATGGAACTTTATTAACCAATGAGATATATCCACATGGCAATTAATGGTGCCACATGACAACTAATTAATGGAGACACGTGGCAACATACAAAAAGTGACACATGGCATGATTTTATTGGATGAAATATGGCAGATTATTATTGGCATATTGTTGGCCTACCGAGTGATGGCATGTGACAAAATTTGATTGGGTGACTCATCATTGCTGAATGGGCATATTGGTGGTTGACTGGGCATGCAAAATTATTCAACAATTTTCCAAGGGTCGAATCCTCCAAGCTCCATAGTCTCTTGTCTTCTTTATCTATTGTCAAGTGTATGTTACACTTAAAATTATACACCACCAAGAATATTTTATTCTCATACATGTGGGATAAGAATAATGAAGAAAAGTCGAATTTCAAAAAATAAGGTCAAAATTAAATCAAGGGTCCACATTTACCAATCAAACTTGATCGATGGTGGCTGAGTCACGATCTTGCAAATGCTATATCTTGAGCTCTGCGTGTTAGAATCACGCAAACTCTATACCGTTGGAAATTTATTTTGGCGTAGAATATGTTAGTATAGGTTTGAAATGTTGAAAGTTGATACATTTCTCTAAGAAATTAAAATATCAGTCAACTGCATTTTAATGGGCCTGCGTGACAACTCAACTTCAAGAGCTCATATCTTGAGATTCGAGTGACGGATTTGGGAAAATATTATATCATTGGAAATATGAGACGATGAAGAGAACATCATAAGTGGTTTTCATGGATAAAAGGTTGGTTTTCACTTCCAGAAAATTAAATTACATTCGTCCTCTTTTAGTGGGTAATTAATTAAATTAAAAAAAATAAAAGTTTAATTAAAACTTTTATTAAAAAGGGAGAGGGACCCCTTTTCAACATACATATATTAATGATGTGAGTTCATTAATGAGGAATTGATTAAAGGGAATGTTCCAAGAAAATACTTGTACGAGAATTTCTAAAAGGGAGAAACCCTAACTGTTCAAGCAGTTAGAAAATCTCTCATTAAAAAGAGAAGAGAGGCTTCATCAAACATGAGGGAAGAATCAGTATTGTCAAAGGGGAAGAGCAAAAGATCAGAGGAAGAAGAAGGTACAACCATGGATACACAATCAAGATTTTGATCAAAATAAAAAAATCTCCATCTTCTCCATTTTTTATATATATATTCTTCTTCACCAGTTCTCATAGTTTTATGCTCGAATCTCAGAGTTGGGCACAAGGCTGAGTTGTTGAGTGTTCTTCTTATATTCTTCTAAGATATTTTCTTATATGATACTGGAGTATTTGCAACCACCAATATGGTTGTCAAAGCTTTTTTAATGAAGAACATTTTTCATAAATAAACTCCACAAAGAATTGCTTCGGGGTTGATCTCGACTGTGCTTTGTAACCATGTTTTTATAATATAAAGTATTTGAGGTTGACCCATCAAATTCTCTTTTTATCTTGATTGCAGTACTCTGTTAAAATTATTTGAGATGATCAAATCATTCTCTCCTATGAAGAAGTTATTGATGTATTTATATATTGTTAAGAAGATTGTGTGTGATGCTGATCACAATTTAACTATGATGTTGAAGTCCTCCTTCAATCTTTTCTTTTGCTGCACATAAAGATTATACTCAGGTTATTGAAGAACCATTTTATTTCATAATCTAAAGAAATAAATATTTAGGGTTTGATTCCTAACACTCTCCTAATCCAAGATATCACATATATATCTTTTAGTCCAAGAGGAGTACAACCTCTCGAAAAACAAAGGGGGACTAATGTCCTCGTGAGGTTATCATTTTGGTCCTAAGAGATTCAAGCGTCAACAACTCCTTATTGAATTGTACATCCCTACACATAATTATCTTTATGCATATTGGAACAAAGATCCTGTAGGCCTTGGAAGCCTCGCTATAACCAACCAAAATCCCCTTGTCTGTTGTGGGGTCAAAATTCATCCTCTTCTCTGAAGGGACGTGACAGTAACATATGTTGCCTCAGATGAAAAAATGAGTCACATCCAGCCTGGTACCTGTAAATACCTCCTCAGGTGTCAAATTCCCCAATGTTGTGTGGGGACTCCTATTCTGAATATAAACAACAATGCAACTAACCTCTTCCCACAAAACAATGGCAAACCTTGATCATGTATCATCACCCATGCTACTTCAACTATGGCCCTGATCTTCCTCTCGGCCACTCCATTCTACTGAGGATTGTAAGGAACAATAAGTTCCTTCTTGATCCTGGCTTCTACGCAATAATCCACAAATGATTTGGAGGTGTACTCACCCCCTTTTTCAGATCTTAAAACCTGAAACTTCCTACCAATTTGGTTCTCAACCAGAACTTTGAATTCCTGAAATTTGTTGAAGACTTCATCCTTAGCCTTCAAGAAGTATATCTAGGTCTTCCTGGAGTAGTCTTCAATAAATAGAACAAAGTATTTGAAGCCAATCACTAAATCCATGCTCATCGGACCACATACGTCAGAATGTATCAAGTCCAATACTCCCTTCGACATGTGCTCACTCGGTGGAAATGGTCTCTGGGTATACAAAAAGTGACCTCATAACCCTTGTCCTCAAGGGTGGATATTGACATGAGGATCTTTTTCAAACCTGGGACATAAAGTATGTCAAAAAATTTGAGTGGTTTACTCGACTCCCTTTGAAATGAAAATGTGCCAACCCCTTGTGCCTGGTAGCACCCACAGTCTCCGAGCTCTATAACTAGATTCATGCCTCCCTCCTGTAGCCTAGTGAAAAACTCCTTGCACCGTGTTGTATGAAAAGATGCTTCGCTATCCACAAACTAGATGTCTGAGACTGTTGTGCTAGACATACAAGCTACAAAGCAAAAATCCTCCTTGAAGCTCTTGGAAAATTCATCCACTACTCCAGAAGCTGCCGCTTGTGGCTTGTCTTTCTTATTCTTCTATAGATACTGTGAGGAAAAGTGTCCCATCTTGTGAAAATGGAAACATTTGAATTTAGATAAGTCAATGTTGTTGGGTATGTGTTATATTATTTGCACGAGTCGTAGTGTCTGAGCATATGCGCCGGGCGCGCAGGGGGGTTAGAGGGGTGGCCGCTAGGCCCCCCCTCGGGGGGTGCATGGGCAACACCCCAAAATTGTTTTTCTTCGGGTCCATATTTTTTGGGACCGCATTTTTCAGGACAACATTATATTTAGGTGGTTTTTCGGCACATGGTTTCTTTGACAATGGTTTTCTATTTCCGGTTAAGGAATTAAAGTTTTGGACTAATCCAGGTCATTGGGTTAGGGTTTTGGATGTCGTTGGCTCCTATATGTATTTTGTATTGTAAACATTGTAACACAATGAATGAATATAGAATATGCTAGTTTTCCCGATTTGGGTTTCCAGGGGAAAAATCTCTGTGTAATGTTTGTATATGCCATTTTATCTTTTCTGTTCTTTTCTGAATATCTGTTTACTGTAGATATTGTACAAGGTTAAGATTTACATTTGGTATCAGAGCTTTATTGGCTTCAGGGGGACGCCTTTGTGGTCAAGGGTTTGGCTCGGGACTGTGATAAGCCTTGTTACAGTGGGAGATCTGCGGTGTTGTTTTTTAGGTGAAAAGAAATGGCAAGCAATTCGAAGATGGAGATCGAGAAGTTTAATAGGAAAATTTTTGAGCTATGGAAGCTCAAGATGGAAGATTTGTTGGTGGACAGAGATCAGTGGATTGTGGTAGATCCAGGTACTGCACCTACAAGAACTTCTGTAGATGACTGGAAAAAGTTGGATCAGAAGGCAAAGAGCACAATCCGACTGTGTCTCTCCGATTCAGTATTACTGAATGTGTTAGAGGAAGCTACAACCAAGGATTTATGGGAAAAGTTGGGGAAGTTGTATCAGTCTAAGTCCTTGGTAAATAAACTATTCTTGAGAAAGAAGCTGTATAACTTGAGGATGAGAGATGGAGACTCAGTGGCAGATCATTTGAACGCCTTCAATACTGTGGTAAGTCAGTTAGTATCTATTGATATTAAAATTTCAGATGAAGATAAATGTATCAGTTTGGTGTGTTCTTTACCAGACTCGTGGGATAGTCTGGTTGTGGCCATAGGTAGTAATACAACTTCTTTGAAGTTTGAATAAGTGGTCTCTTCCTTGTTGTCGGAGGAGATGAGACAGAAGAATATGGAAGGACATAGCACAAACACATTATTTGCAAGGGGACGTTCCTAGGAAAGAAATAGATCTAGTTTCTCAAGTGGGTGATCTAAGTCTAAGGGTAGATCTAAATCTCCCGAAAAGTTTGTAAGGGTATGTTGGAGATGTGGAAAAGAAGGGCACTATAAGAAGCAATGTAGATCCAAAGTTGAGAAAAAGAAGGGATCTAAAGAATCTTCTTCTACAAAAGAAAAGACCTCCAAGGAAGAAGGAGGATATGTGTACTTGGCCTCTTCAAGCACACATGCAGATCATGAGGCATGGTTGATTGACTTTGGTGCATCCTTTCATATGACTTCCCACAGGGAGTGGTTATGCGAATATGAAAGGTATGATGGAGGTAATGTTTTCTTAGGTAATGATTCAACAACTAGAATCATAGGAAGAGGAAGGGTCAAGTTGAGGCTCATAGATGGAAGGATTAGAACACTGCCTAGTGTTCTGCACATCCTAGGTATGGCCAAAAATTTGATTTCTGTAAGAAAAATGGAAGATGTAGGGGTAAAAACAATATTTGAAAAGGGAACTTCCAGGATGGTTCAAGGAGAAATGGTGTTGATGAAGGGAGTTCGGTTTGGAACTCTGTACAAGCTTCTAGGGAGCACTATTAGTGATGGGTGTAATAGATCCATTGTTCCTGATATTGGATTTGAAGAAGAAAGAAATACTACAGTCTCTGGAGAAAAGGTTATATTGTGGCATCAAAGACTGGGGCATATCAGAGAGAAGGGTCTTTGACTACTACACGGTAAAGGTATGGTTGAAGGTATGTCTAACTTCTCTTTGGATTTTGATTTCTGTGAACATTGTCTATATGGGAAGCATAGTCGGGTAAGATGCCCCTCTGGTGCAACGAGGGCATAAGGAATTTTACAGCTAGTTCACAGTGATGTTTTTGGACCTGTGTCAGTCCCATCATTGGGAAAATCTGTGTACTATGTCTCATTTATAGATGAATTCTCGAGGAAAAATTGGATATATTTCCTCATGAAGAAATATGAAGTCTTTGAGAAGTTTAAAGAGTTTAAGGCTCTTGTTGAGAATCAAACAGAGAAAAGAATTAAGGTGCCGATGACAGATAATGGTGGAGAGTTCTGCGGTAATGAATTTGAATAATTCTGTAAGAAGTGCGGTATAGAAAGGCAGAAGACTACTCCATATACACCTCAGCAGAATGGAGTTTCAAAAAGGATGGACAGGACGCTGATGGAAAAATCAAGGTGCATGCTCAGTGGTGCCAGGTTAGGGAAAGAATTCTGGGCAGAGGCAGTGGGTACTGCATGTTATATGGTCAATAGTCACCCTCATCAACGTTGGATGACAAGACTCCACAAGAGGTATGGACTGGTAAGGAACCTTTTCTCACACATCTTAAGGTATTTGGTTGCGATGCATATGTTCATGTTCCAAAGGAAAACAAGAGTAAGCTAGATAAGAAGGTTGAAAAATGTATATTTATTAGATATAAAGATGGTCTCAAAGGTTATAATATTTGGAACCCAAAAAATAAGAAGGCAGTGTATAGACGAGATGTGGTATTTAGAGAAATGAAGGATGTTGTTAAACAAGAAGTCCCACCAAGTAAGGAAGAACTAGAGAAAATAGAGTTTGAGTTAAAGGATGATGAATCAGACTCTGCAGAAGAACATGAATCAGAAGAATAAGATCCTCATACTCCAGTATTGAGGAGATCAGATCGAGAAAGAAGGCTACCGGAAAGGTATAGTC
>ML777075.1:113387-125945 GCA_009831015.1 Picea engelmannii | reverse complement strand
GATCCTAGAACTGTCAGGGAGGCAGTGGATTCAGAGGATGGAAATCTCTGGAAAAGGGCCATGGAAGAAGAAATGGAATCTTTGGATAAGAATGAGGCTTGGGATCTAGTGGAGTTGCCAACTAGAAGAAATCCCATTGGCAATAAATGGGTATTTAAAAAGAAGCTGAATGCAGAAGGAAAAGTGGAGAAATACAAAGATCGGTTAGTAGCAAAGGGTTATTCCCAGGTCGAGGGAATTGATTTTGGTGAGATTTTTTCTCCTGTTGCCAAGTTAACCTCTATAAGATTTTCGTTATCTGTTGCTGCTGCATTTGATTTTGAAGTAGAATAGATGGTTTTGAAGACAACATTCCTGCATGGGGATCTAGAAGAAGAAATCTATATGAAGCAACCGGAAGGTTATGCTATGAAAGGAAAGAAGGAGCTGGTATGCAAGATGAAAAAGTCTCGATATGGTTTAAAACAATCACCAAGGACGTGGTATAAAAAATTTGATACTTGTATGTTGGGACTTGGCTTCACAAGAAGTAAAGAGGATCACTGTGTGTATTTTAAATTAATTGGTGATCATTTGATTTATTTGGTCTTGTAAGTGGATGACATGTTGCTGATAGGAAACAACAAGGAGATTATCTAGGATGTGAAAACTCAGTTGTCCTCTAAATTCGACATGAAGGATCTCGGTGCTTCAAATTTCATTTTGGGCATGGAAATTAAAAGAGATCGAAAAAGGAGGAAACTATGGTTAAATCAGAGAAAATATGTCGAGACAATATTGCAGAGGTTTAATATGAAGGAATGTAAATCGATCAAGGTTCCTATTCCTGTTGGTGTAAAGTTATCTGCGGATCAGTGTCCCAAGACACATGAAGAAGAGGAGGACATGTCTCATGTTCCATATGCGAGTGCAGTTGGAATCTTGATGTATGCAATGGTTTGTACTAGACCAGACATTGCACATACAATGGGATTTTTGAGTAGGTATATGTCAAAACCAGGGAAGGAGCATTAGACAACGGTAAAAAGGGTTTTTCAGGTATTTGCATGGCACTGCTAGCTATGGATTGTGCTATAGAGGAAGACCAGAATTGGACAGAGTGGTGGATATACATGGCTTTGTGGATGTAGACTGGGCTGGATATCTGGATCATAGGAGATCTACAAGTAGGTATGTGTTTAACCTGTTTGGAGGAGCAATAAGTTGGATGAGCAAAAGACAGGCTGTAGTGGCACTTTCAACTACAGAAGTTGAATACATGGAAACCACTCATGCAAGTAAGGAAACAATATGGTTACAAAGACTGTGTTCAGGTATTGGGTTGGTACAACAAGCTGTAAGGATAGAGTGTGACAGTCAGAGTGCAATTTTTTTGGCGAAGAACTCGATTGAAGAAAAGAAAGTATCACTGATGAAGGTGGACACTTTGAAGAATGTTGCAGACTCATTAACAAAATCTATGAGCACTGAAAAGTTCTCTTGGTGTAGAGGATCCATGGGCATTGCTTCCCTAGATTGTTGACTGTGTAACCCTGTAACCCCCTGTATGTAAAGAAAACAACAAGTGGGAGAATGTTGGGTATGTGTTATATTGTTTTCGGGTCCATATTTTATGGAACCACATTTTTTGGGACCACATTATATTTAGGTGGTTTTTCGACACATGGTTTCTTTGCCGATGGTTTTCTATTTCCGGTTAAGGAATTAGGGTTTTGGACTAATCCAGGTCATTGGGTTAGGGTTTTGGACGCCGCTGGCTCCTATATGTATTTTGTATTGTAAACATTGTAACAAAATGAATGAATATAGAATATGCTGGTTTTCCCAGTTTGAGTTTCCAGGGGAAAAATCTTTGTGTAATGTTTGTATTTTCCATTGTATCTTTTCTGTTCTTTTATGAATATCTGTTTACAGTAGATATTGTACAAGGTTAGGATTTACAAATGCCCTTCTTATTTCCACCTTTCTTCTTTTCTTTTCCCTTGCCTTTGCTCGCAAGAGCCAAACCCTCCTCATCCACGATCCGTGCTAAAGATGATGATCCAACCGACTGACCAAGTCGGATCTCCTCCTCCACAAAATCACCCCACTAACAATGCCATTTAAGGAGCTTCTCTCGAGCCACAACTCCCCAAACGAACACATCCCATGCCTTAGAAAATACATTCAGTGCCACATGCACCAACTCAAATTCCTCTGTCTTCTAGCCTACTGCTGTGAGCTCATCCCTGATCTGCGTAATCTTGGTAAGATAAGGAAAAACACCTTTGCGCTTGGACATCTTAGTGCCACATAATGTCTCACACAACACCATTACCCTGTACTTATTATTTTGTTGGTAGAGGTCGCTCAAGGATTTCCACATATCCTTTGAGGTATTCTTTCCTAAGAGATGTGGGATCACATGATCGTTAATCCCATCAAGAATAAATATATTTTCCTTAGCCTTACCCTTCTTCCATGTCACCAGTAAAACTAGATCTGTAGGAGCTATAACATTTTCTGGTGTACACTCAAGGACGTTATTCACATCCAACACCATAGTCATCCTTTCTTTCCATGGGGTAGTTCTGAGCCCCCTATAGATGATCCTCAACCCTAAAACTTATGGCCATTTTTGAAAGTGTTTCTTGTTCCTATTCAAACCCTCACAACTCAAACCCTTACACTGCAAAAATGTTATGGTTGTCTTGATTCTATGCCTTGGATCCTCACAATCCACCTAGATCTCAACGATCTACTTGTGATACTGCTTCTTCAATAGTCTTGCTCCGATACCATGTGAATTTTCTCTAAACTCAGTTCATTAATCAATTAAATTACACTTATAAATTATTACACCAGGTTTTATTTAAAAAATAAATTATACACAACACAAATAATAACCAGAAACTTAAACGTAAAAGACAACAACAATCACATCATACATACACAAGTATTTTGGACAATAGTTCGTGGAAAAAACCTGGAGGGAAAACGAACGCAACAAATTTCTGGATTTTATTATTTCAACAGGAAAATATAGAGATCTCTTACAAAATAAGTCATTCCTCAATATTGGCTGAGTAAACCCTAGAATAACCCTTCCCCAACAATTCGTACGACCTCCCCATAAATTCTACAAGCCAGGATGACTAAGAAAATGACAAATCGTGAGCCTCTACACTATGGTACGATTCCTTGCGTCAAGTCTGCATCACCCTATACAACCCTCTTAGATATGTAGCGTAACCTCTACAAAATGTTGAATATGTGAGTCGATCCACTTAGAAAATGACCTGCTCTGTCTCCCTACAATCCTTATCCAACAAACCCTCAGGTAAGTCTCTTCACTCAAATGAAGTTCACCCTCTCTCTTAGATGAATAATGTGCCCTCCTAGCCAAATTGATTTCCTTATGCCTCCATGAGAAAGTGAAACCCTAATCCCAAAATGATTAAGGGATGAGATTAACTCTCTCCCTCATGATGAGATGAATGGTCAAGATTAAAAGACCACAAATTAAATTATTTTTCACTTAAACCTGAGAAAATGTGCTCAATAAAGTCAACTGAAGAATATAACACATCAACAATCCTTTTCTTAAGTTAGACTTTAGAAAAAGTTAAATAATCAACTTGGTCAATATTTCATTTTCCCCCACCATGCTAGGACACTGCAATCTAGTGGAAGACCTTCCTTGCTACATTATCAACACTCCCTCTTAGAGAGGAAGGGATTCTTTCTCAATGCCATATGATCCCTTAACTTCATGAAATTCTGTCTACCTAATTCCTTGGTAAATACATCCACCATATTTTCATCATAATCAAGCCTCACGACTCCTCTATGTACACAATCCTAGATGAAGTGATACCTGATATCAATGTGCTTGCTACTATCATGAAACATAGGGTTCTCAGAGAGCCTGATGCAACTTTGATTATCACAGTGAATCATTGTATCCTCTAGCTCCTTCCCGAATAGTCCCAACAACAACTTTCTCAACCATAATTCCTTACAGTCTGCCAAGATAGAAGCCATGTTCTTTGCCTCGGCAGAGCTCATTGCCACTGAATGTTACTTCCTGCTAAACCAAGAAATAATGCCCGATCCATTTCTGAAACAACAACCCAAAGTACTCTTTCTGTCCTTTGCACATCCCACCCAATCAACATATGTAAATCTTGCTAATTTCACTCCACCATTGTGCTCATATAACAAGCCATACTCCACTATACCTCTCAAGTAGTGAAGTACATGCTTCACAACTATCCAATGTACTCTTCGAGGGTCCACCGTGAAATAATTTAGCAAGTTAACTACGAAGCTAATATCTGGCCAAGTGTTGACCATATATATGAGTGATCCAAGCAACTGGCGGTAGATAGTGGGGTCTACTATCTTTGAATTTGATGCGTCAATCTTCCTCCAGTTCGTGACTAAGGTGTAGAAAGGGGCCTACAGTCCATCATCTTGAACCTATGCAAAATATCCACAACATACTTCCCTTGTCCAAGGAAGAAACGCCCATCTATTTTCCAGATATACAGACCAAGGAAGTAATACATCAACCCAAGTTATTTCATCTCAAACTCAACTGCAAGGTTGGCCTTGTAGTCTGTTATCAACTGCTTGTCTCCTGTGAGAAATAGATTATCTACATATAACACCAGTATGAGAGGTGCCTCCCCTGCAATAAAATATAGGTTCGAGTTTTCCTCACTCTGTTAGAAACCCATCTCTCTCAAGTAACTATCTATCCTCAAGTACCAAGCCTAGGGTGCCTGCTTGATCCCATACAAGGTTCTCCTCAATCTGCAAACATGCGTCTCCCTATCACCAACCTCAAATCCCTGTGGCTTCTCTATATATACCTCCTCCTCAAAAAGTCCATTGAGGAAGGCACTCTTCACGTCCATCTGATGAACGTGCCAACCCATCTCTGCTGCTAAAGATATAACAGTCTTGATCGAGGAATACCTGGCTATAGGGGAGGAATTATCCTCATAGTCGACTCCCTCTCGTTGTGGAAACCCCATATACACAAAGCGTGCTTTGTACTTGTCCATGCTTCCAGCTGCGACATGCTTGATTTTGTAGATTTACTTGGATCCTGCCACCTTCTTTCCCTCTGGCCTGGGCACCACCCTATATACATCATTTTTCATAATGGACGCATACTTCTCCATCATGGCCTATTTCCACATGATGCAGTAGCAATCTAGCTCCAAAACCTACTTCATTTGATAAGACCTAGGGGGTCTTAAGTTTACTAAGGGAGTGGGTTCCCTAAAATTTGATTTGTTGTATTTCCTATGTTTTATTCTAGAATGTTTGAGTTGGATTTTATTAAGTTACAATTATGTAATTAAAACTGCATTGTTAGAGTATATCATGAGGGTTGAGTGAGTTAGATATATTTGAGGTTTTCTTGAGAGATCTATGGATCTAGATATCCTAGAGATAGGGATTGAGTGAGTAATTTAAGGATCGTAAACATAATTGGTTTAAGAGTTCCTTGTTATAATTGTAAGCCTAAGAGGCATGAACAGTGTTGGCCATTCATTGAGTAATCAGGCCAGAAAGAGAGGAACACGTTGATGTTTTGGTATCTGCGGGAGGTATTAACCTCCACGTATAACCTATGACTTAGAATAAAATATTCCGGAAGCAAGTGAACTGTTAAACATATGTGTGGAAACCCTAGAAGACAAGTCAGCCTAGCATAATAAATAATATTACAATATTATCTTCCAGAAAGACAAGTCGACTCCATAAGGAAAAAGATAAACAAAAATATAATTACCAGAAAGTCAGGTCGGTCCAGCTAGAAAAGTCACTAGACATATTAATATAAATAGAGGATGTTTTAGCTCATTTATATACCCAGTCAGAGTGCAAGTCTTGTGGAGAGCTGCAATTGCAGCTGGAAGGAGGAATAAGGGCGTTTGGTCATCTCTTGGTATTGGTCTCTCTCTAGTGCTATCAAGTGATATTCTTGGTGATTCTCTTGGTGATACTCTTGGTGATATTCTTTCTAAGTATGGCATAATTCTGAGAGAGTAGTACAATTGCAGCCGCTACAATTGTGTATGGTACTTGTTCTATGGATATGGAGACTCTCTCTCTTGTGCGCTACCCTTGGAGAAAGAGTGCTCTACTTGTCTTGAGTTGTTGCTGCAGTTAGCAACTAGGGTTTATTTGTTGGTTCTATAGCAGGCTTGCCAGAATTATTCTAAGTAAAGGTTAGTGTGCTCGGGGGTGGCATATGTGAATGCCTATGGTTGGGTGACAATGATGTGACATTGTCTATGGTTAAACGAGCATACCAAAATTTCAACAAAAGACCTATTGATTGTAAGTCAGGAAAATAGGCATGGATAAGCCTTATGTAATTGATGTACAATGTGTATGTATTGGATAAATAGATCAAAGGAAGCTCTATTTCGAGCATTACCTAAAGGAATTTCTGTTCAGTGTTATGAGAATGTTTATCTCTGTATATCATATGAATATTGTGTGATTATATTTTTATGATCAATACTACAGGTACACAGATTGATGAGGAAGACACCATTCGACGGATTTTGATACAGAGGAGGTTGATTCCATTCATAGTTAGAGTAAGGAATCTCATCATGTGATCATCGATCACTATAAGGATCGGTGATCCACTTGAATCATTCACTCCAGATTCAGTGATTATAAATCATCAAATCAAGCTACATGAGCCATTGGATCGAGGAAAGAGGGTATAATAATCGTCAAATTAGAATAGAGGAGGAAGAAATTGTGATCATCGGATCACAAGAATACTCTACAGGAACCATCGATCTAATTTGGAGAGGTTGTGAAAGAGATCATTATGAGATGTCTGATCGTGGATTGAGCGGAGATCGAAGTAACATATCTTCTCGCATATGAAGCAACACATGTTTTAATCCTAAGGTAAAATATGAAAGTAAAGTTACCAGCGGTATCTGGGGTTCCACGTGTCAAGGTTTGGTGCTTTTGCATTTCTCTTGGTGTGCTTTCAAACCACTTCAACAAAATGTGAAAACAACCTTAGGGCTAGCCTTTGGTCATAGCGAGGTTGCAATGAAACGAGGTAAGAAATGGAGATATCCGTGCATATTTATACACACCTTTTGATTCGAACTTATGGTTATATGAGCGCAGAGTATAAGATTATAAAGGAGGATTGGGACTTTTAGTTAGCCTTACCACTGGTTATTTCTAGAAAAGTTAAGTTTTGCAACCTATATTTAATTGAGCTTGATTGTTAAAGTGACTTGGTCAATTCGAGACTAATAAACCATAATTAAGTTCTGAGAATCATTATATATTGATGATAGAAGGAATACACCCATTCAAGTCCATATCAATTTATGTTAAACATTGTTACAAACTTATTTAAACTAGTGTCCAATTTAGAAATCGAGGAATCTAGGCTCTGTATGGAATATTAATTATATTTGAGCCCATGTAGGAGTACCATAGAACTAGAGAAATCATAAGGGTGAGGGATTAATAGTTGATCCACAAGTGTGATCGACCATTGAAGATTAAGTTTTTGCATGAAATGATCGAGATAGAGATAAATGAACCTTCAAACTAGAATTGAAGAATCCAAATTGTAGAGATTGGGAACTTGATAGATGTGTATCAGATATTCAGGGGGAATTCTAATTGACATGAGGCTTTGAACTAGAAGAAGAATACCAAAGGCTAATGAAGGATTGTATGAGATAATTCTTGAGCAGACTGTATGCTTGAAGATCCTTGGTAGATTCATTACATGCTTATTGGAGCAAATTTGAATGATAAAACTATCTAAGATGGTAATTAAAGCAGATACTAGGTAGGGTTTTCATCACCACACTCCATGCTGTGCATCCTGCTTATAATTGGAAGGCTATGCATCAATAATCCGTGTCATTAATGCCATGTACCAAAGTCTCTCTGGTGGTTTACTTTGTCTGAAGGTTTTCTCTAGAAGCCCTGCCAGCCTAGAATCACCGACTGTGGACTTATACTACTTAGCCTATGGCCTAGTGTCCTACTCCCATGGAACTGCATCACACTCCTCCTCCTCCTCCTCATCTGACTCTTGATGATCATGTCCAACAGTCTCCCTTTGAACACATGTATCTGTTCCTATACCCTGTGTCTGCTTCTGTGATCCTGTGCTTTGACCCTCTGCCTCCTCTGTTTTGACCCCTAAGTCCTGTCTCTACTGGTCCTATGAACGTGCTAGAAAATCTCTTGACCTCCTCAATGCATGCTCCTCCTTGAACTGTACATACCTACACACAATCATCTTTCTACGTACTGGCACAGAGATCCTGTAGGCCTTGGAAGCCTTGCTATAACCAACCAAAATGCCCTTGTCTGCTGTGGGGTCCAACTTCGTCCTCTTCTTCAAATGGATGTGACAATTACAGATGTTGGGTACCTATAAATACCTCCTCAGTTGTCAAATTCCCAAAAACTGTGTGGGAACTCCTATTCTGAATATAAACAACAGTGCAACTAGCCTCTACCCACAAAACAATGGCAAACCCTAATCATGTTTCATCACCCGTGCTGCTTTGAATATGGTCCTGTTCTTCCTCTCGGCTACTCCATTTTGCTGAGGATTATAAGGAACAGTGAGTTCCTTCTTTATCCCCGCCACTGCACAATAATCCACAAAATCCTTAGAGGTGTACTCACCCCCGTTGTCAGATATCAAAACCCGAATCTTCCTATCAATTTGGTTCTCAACCAGAACTATGAATTCTTGAAATCCATTGAAGACTATCCTTATCCTTAAGGAAGTATATCTGGGTCTTCCTGGAGTACTCATCAATAAATGGAACAAATTATTTGAAGCCACTTACTAGATCCACACTCATCGGACCACATACGTTAGAATGTATCAAGTCCAATACTCCCTTAGACTTGTGGTCACTAGGTGGAAATGGTCTCTAGGCATACTTTCCCATTGCACAACCCTTGCAAGGGTCATGTATCTCTACTATGAGCTTAGGAAATCCAGTGACTACCTGTCTCAAGTGCCCCAATGCACCAAAGTGTATGTGCGCCATCCTCCCATGCTACAACTCTCCCATGTCTGTGGTAGTGCTAACTAATGCTCTTACTATCTCAACCTCTAATCTGTAAAATTTATCCTGCCGAACCCCAATGATCCTATCCATCTTTGTTTTGGACCCTGCTGGTCTCAAGAACACCTTTCCATTATGGAAAGTGACCTCATAACCCTTGTACTCAAGGGTGGATACTGATATGAGGTTATTTTTCAAACCTAGGACATAAAGTACGTCAACAAATTAGAGCGGTTGACCTGACTCCCTCTGAAACAAAACTATGCCAACCCTTTGTGCCTTGTAGCGCCCGTTGTCTTCGAGCTCTATAACCAGATTCACGCCTCCCTCCTGTATCCTAGTGAAAAACTCCTTGTGCCCCTTCATATGACAATATGCTCTGCTGTGCACAAACCAAATGTCTGAGACTGTTGCGCTAGACATACACGCTACAAATAAAAAATCCTCCTCGAGGCTCTTGGAAAATTCATCCACTACTGCAGAAGCTGCCATCTATGGTTTGTATTTCTTCTTCTTCTCTGGGCACTATGAGGAAAAGTGTCCCATCTTGTGACACTAGAAGCATTTGAATTTAGAGAAGTCAATGTCCTTCTTCTTCTTTCCATCTTTCTTCTTTTCTTTTCCCTTTCCTTTGCTTTTAAGAGACAAACCCTCCTAATCCATGATCTGTGGTGAAGATGATGATCCACCCAAATGACCAATTCATATATCCTCCTACACAAAATCATCCCATAAATGCTGCCATTCAGGGAGCTTCTCCCGAGCCACAACTCTCTGCACGAACACATCCCATGACTTAGAAAATCCATTCAATGCCACATGTACCAACTCAGATTCCTCTATCTTCTTGCCTACTGTTGCGATCTCATCCCTGATGCACGTAATCCTGGTAAGCTAAGGAAAAAAACCCTCTCCCTTAGCCATATTAGTGCCACACAATCTCTCATGCAACACCATTAACTTGTTCTCATTATTTGGTTGATAGAGGTCGCTCAAGGCTTTCCACATATCCTTTTCAGTATTCTTTCTTGAAATATGTGGGATCACGTGATCTTTAATCCCATCAATAATTAGGATCTTTACCTTAGCTTCACTCTTCTTCCATGTCACTAGTAAAAATGGATCCATAGGAGCTATAACATTTTTTGGTGTATGATCAAGGACGTTATTCACATTCGACACCATAGCCATCCTTTCTTTTCTAGGTGGGGTACTTCTGAGCCCCCTGTAGACGATACTCAACCCTCAAACTCATGGCCATTTTTGAAAGTGTTGTTGTTCATGTTCAAACCCTCACTGCCGAAACCCTTACACTGCAAAAATATTACGACTGTCTTGATTCTATGCCTTGGATCCTCATGATTCACCTAGATCTCAACCATCTACCCATGATACTTCTTCTTCAACAGTCCTGCTCTGATACCATGTGGATTTTCTCTAAACCTAGTTCATTAATCAATTAAATTACACATATATCTTATTACACCAGGTTTTCTTTCACAAATAAATTATACAGAACAAAAATAATAACCAAGAACTTAAATGTAAAAGACAACAACAATCACATCACACATACACAAGTATTTTGGACAATATTCCTTGGAAAAACCCTGGAGGGAAAACTAGTGCAACAGATTTGTAGATTTAATTATTTCAGTAGGAAAATATAGAGATCTCTTACAAAATGAGTCGATCCTCAATATTGGCTGAGTAAACCCCAACAAAACCCATCCCCAACAATTCGTATGGCCTCCCCACAAATTCTACAGGTGCTTAGAAAATGAGAAATTGTGAGCCTCTACGGTATGGTATGACTCCTTGCATCAAGTCTGCGTCGCCCTGCATGGCCCTCTTAGATCTGTAGTGTAACCTCTATAAAATGATGAATATGTGAGTCTATCCACTTGGAAAATGACCTCCTCTGTCTTCCTAGAATCCATATCCAACAAACCCTTCGGAAAGTATCTTCACTCCAATGACGTTTTCCTTCTCTCTCAGATGAATAATGCACCCTCCTAGAAAAATAAATTCCTTATACCTCCATGAGCAAGTGAAATCCTAATCCAAAAATTATTAAGGGTTGAGATTAACTCTCTCCCTGTTATCGAGCTAATTGTTAAGTGCAGACACAAATCAATCCCCCTAGCTTCACTATGAAACTAGAACAAAACATGATAGTACACTACTCTTTCCTTAGATTTCGATTATCAAATGAGAAATGGATCTAGAACACACCTTTTAAATATCGAAGATCTGAATTCACCTATGCAATCCAAGCTCCGTCGCGAGGCTTATAGAGAAATATCAACAAATAATCACAATCCAACGAAGACAAGAATAATAGAGTCTATTCGATATGAAACTATGTACGTGATCAAGGAATCATACAATATGGACAAATAACATTCATATAGGAAAGAAAAGTATATATGTATTAAATAATGTGGAAGAAAGATACAACCAGACGCCTTGATGTTGTCAGGTTCCTTCCAATTGTTCCTTACTTCCCACACACTTCTTTCTCCAAGGATTCTGATACCATGGATTTGATAGTTACTCACAATCTATCTTGACAAAGAAAAGTCCAAAGCCACTCTAATCAAGCCAAATTTCCAATCTACAAAACTCAGGCTCAAGCCAATCTAACTTTCTCCATGAGAGCTCCTCTCCTTTTATAAGATGAAGAGGATAAGGTGAAGAGGTTAGGACGATCCCACTAAATCATAAAAGCGAGTAAGATCCAGGGTCTTCATCTCCACCACTCTATAGTATGAATCTAACCATGTGAATACATGTGATGAAGTCGAACATGGTAGAAACCGCTTGATTACCAGTCATTAGTGAATACCATTAACAAGTGCGAGTGAAATATCCATTAATGTCAATGACTCCCAAGGTACACTAGTAGAATCCAATGAATGTGAATCAATGAGATGAGGTCGAACACTAGGAAGAATCTCCCGATCAAGGATCAATAATGAAAACCCACTGTCGAAAGCGAGGAAACCTGCCATTGAGGCATGCAAGTTCCAAGGTACCAATTAGTTTCTAAGTCTAATTCCTGGATAATGAGTTGAAGTCGACAGGAAAAGACTCGTCACAGGAGGGCCTTAATGTATCCCCCATCAATGACATGAAATGGGTAACAAGATTTGAGGTAGATCAGAGTAAAAAATGATTTAGGACAGACTCAGGGATGGCCGACGCAATAGAAGGATTTAAGGACTGTAGAAATGGACGACGCAATAGAAGGATTTTTGGGTTGAACATCTCTTTGAACATATTGACGACACGACAACTGTCTTGGAAACACTGACTCAACAACATGGAGCACAAACCAATTTGTAATCTTATAAAGGAGTATGATCAAGAGACAAGTGGATTTTCTAGCATAGACACAAAGTGAGTGAAAGGGTTTCATGTTCAAAAGTGACTCTTCCATAGAATACAAGTTTAGATACATTTCTTT
>ML777075.1:0-113357 GCA_009831015.1 Picea engelmannii | reverse complement strand
TTTACACAAGCTTGAGGAGGATACCATATGCTTATAGATGTAAGCTCATCCTTCGGATGAGTCCTTCGGAGTGTGTTTAACGAACCCTAGGAAGGAGTGGTTCAGTCCCATATGGGTCTTTAGATGTTTTTTTTATGAGTCCAAAGAAAGAAAACTTAGTGGTTTTTCATGTTTAAAGAGTCTAAAAAACACTTAAATAGGTCTCCACAAGTTCCTTTTTCGTAATTTAATTTGATGAGACCAAAAAAGTGATAATCTACCGCCCATCAAATGTTTTATTCAAATACTTTTACGAGCGTGAAAAGAACAAGATCGCTCGGCAATATTTTCATGTTTAGAGATTCTGAACAGAGCTTAAAGGGAACTCCATGGGGTTCCTTTTTCGTATAACCTTTACGAGTTCGAAAAAGTGATAAAAGTATACTCGGTTACATTCTCACATATCTACTAGCATAAGAAAGAACAAAGACTAAGCCTGGTAACTTATTCTCATGTATTTACGAGCATGAGAAAGAACAAAGACTAAGCTCGGTAACTTATTCTCATGTATTTATGAGCATGAGAAAGAACAAAGATTAAGCTCAGGATTGTTTTCATTTTTATGCAAGATTTAAAACAAAAAAAAACTATGCTTGGGATAGATTTTATTTTTACACAAGCTTGAAACTAGCCAAAACTATGCTTGGACTTGGTTTCATTTTTACACAAGCTCGAACCAGAGGAAACTATGCTTGAGGTAGGTGGTTTCATTTTTACACAAGCTTGAACCATAGAAAACTATGCTTGAACTTCCCAACACATTATTCAGGGATGGTTGGTACTTAGCCCCCAGCTTAAGAAACTAGCGACTCAACTTCAACATGAAATCCAGAGGCTGGAAGCATTGCCCCCCAAGCTTCGTTTCGTCCAATTGCAAAGGTGAATGAAATGAAGCTTCAAATACTAGACTTGACTCAAACTGAGAGGGGGAAGTTGTTTCATTTTTTAACGAGCTTGACATAGGAGAAGAACTATGCTCGTGACTCCAGGTTCAATCCCTAGACCTCTGTTTCATTTTTTAACGAGCTTGACACAGAAACAAGAACTATGCTCGTAATCTCTATTTCATTTTTTAACGAGGTTTCTACAGAGACGCAAAAACTATCCGCACAACTGGTTTCATTTTTTAACGAGCTTGAAATTAGAAAACCATGCTCAAAGATACTCTTATTGATCATGGCTTCCAAGAGGACAACGCTCCGGGAGGACACAAGGTCAAGGGAAAAAACTCGGTCATGGATTCCAAGAGATCTTCACTGGACAGAAGAGACACACTTTGGAAGGACACCATGTCGAGGGTCGTGACATGGGTAAAGAGATCAAGCTCTAAAAACCCTATCAAAGATATCACCATGTCAACTACTGGATCCAAGTCATAAGATATTGAGGGTACAATGAGAGGCTCATCTGCATCAGCAGCTGAAGGCATGGGAGACAACGCCACATAATTAACTTGTGGCGGGGGCGATACCGTATGCATATAAGAACCATTTAGGGAGGTCATCTAGTCAAGACTGATGAATGAAAGTTGATCAATAGTCACAATTCTTCCATTGTGAGGGAAAGATATCACACGAAAAAGAGTGGACACAATAGCTTTCATGGCATAGACATAATATCGCCCAAGGAGTAAAGCAAAATCCAAGGGGTCTTGGACTACCATGACATCAATAAAGACAATTTTCCCTCCCAAAGTTAAGGGAAACTGAGGAAGGGTCCCTAAAGGTTGACTAGTTCTTCTATTAAAAGCTAACAAATTCTGCGTAACCGGGGCAAGTTGAGGACAACCCAAAGCTTGCCAAGTAATAGAAGACAAAATACTAACGGATGCACCTTCGTCTATCAATGTCTGAGGAACGTCCCAACCACAAACCTGCACTGTAATCTGGAAAGGAATGTGAGAGGGAAGACGAGGTCCAATTAGCACACCACAATTAAAAAGGACGGCCTCATTACTCGGAGGAGGTTCTATGGGAGAAGGAGGAATTCCCCCCAACATGGTAGATTCTGTATCAACAAGAAAAATGTGGGCATCATCAGGTTTACTTTCTAGCGGGAGAGTAGGATCGACTGATAATGACATCAAATTGACCACTTGGGTGTCATTCTCAAAGGGGAGAATGGGGTTGACAAGTTGAAATAGATCGACTGATTGGGTTGCACTCTCTAACAGGAGAGTGGGATCGACCGAGGATGGGATCAGATCGACTGCTTGGGTTGCACTCTCTAACGGGAGAGTGGGATCGACTAATGATGGGATCAAATCGACCACTTGGGTTGAACTCTCTAACGAGAGAGTGGGATCGACCGATGATGGGATCGGGTCGACCACTTTGTCAACATGATCAACTAAGGAAGTGACCAGATTGACTACATGATCAACCAGATTGACCGATGAAGGGACTAGATTGATCATTCCATCAACTACAGGTGGGTCGAGATCAAGCTTACGGTAAGCAGCTGGAAGTTGCAGCTGTGAAACAGTCATATCTTCCAGTAATTTTGAGGCTTCGTCCATATGAGGGAAAATGTGAGTTTGATGACTCCCTCCACATAACATACACAAGAACTTGACTCTACTTTTCTTCTTCTCAACGGTATCATGACTAGTTGACGGGAGGTCATCAACATGTTGTTCAGAGGCTGACGACATGGGTTGGCGAGGGTGTGTAGACCATGCTTCTATAACCTTGGATAGACCAGGGCAATCCTTAATAAGATGGCTACCCTTACAAAGCCTACAAGGGTACTTGGGCTTACATGTTGTTTGGGTGATCTTGGCACCATCAACGCTCCTAACACAATTACCAGTAACTGGTTTCTTTCCAACATGTTTAGCAGTGGTTGGAGGTGTAGATCCTTGCTTATTTTTCTTCTTCTTCTTCTTCCTTTTCTTCTTCTTTTTATCCACTGGGTTACTAGCTTCAGAACTTTCACTCGACGAAGAAGATGAAATAGAAAAATACCTTGCAAGCAACATGTGAAGAAGATCTTACTGGTGAAGAAGTTGAAGGATCAACATGAGGTTGATGTTCTTGGGGGGAAGTGCTTAAAACTGAAGCACTAGCTGCATTTAGGATTACTTGAGTGGAAAACAACCATACCGATAATCCAATTGTGAGACCCGGAAGGCTCAAAGTAGCGATGTGAGGAGGACCAATGTTTCCGTAAGAAGGAAAAATAAAAGGTTCCCCTAGCAAAGGGGTTCCTTCTTTGGTCATTCCAGGAACCGACGCCATTAAACACAAATCCAACCTAGAGTGTGCTAGGGAAAACAGACAACACACACTAAAACTCTAGTAAGCAAGCAAGCAAACAAAACCTTCTCACAATGAACACACTATTTGGTGATGAAATCCAACGTCGCGAGGACAATGTAAGAAGGGGATGAGATAGAGCGGGTGGAAAAGTTATGTTGATGACTTGCTTAACGAACTTACACCCTGGTGCAATCTCTCACACATAAACATGGGTATACCCTCCAAGGATCCCGAGTGAGTTTGGCCAACGTCGATTCCAGGTACCGTGAAGACTTTCCCCTCCACAATCACCTTGTGTAAAGACCCTAAAGAGAGAGGCCACTAAGGTTACCAACTACAACAGTGATTCCTAGGGAAACAATCGACAGTCCGATCCACGCGCAAAGGCAGGGTATCTAGCCTGAAATCAACTTGAAAGGCTTCCACTCATCATTTTGGGTATACCTTCAAGCGACACCCATAATACGCGCAATCTCTACACCAAGAACAACAAAGCAGGGTGAGTAACTCTGCCAGCCTCAATGCGACCTTAGGTTTGACCCTTGTGTGAGAAGGGATTCCCAAGACAAAATGTAGAAATTGGATTTCACCGCTCCCTAACGCAAGATTCTATGTTTGTTTGCAGCTTTGGAAAGTTATCTTTCACACCTATTCCAAAGCCCTGCAACTAATCTAATGTAGGTTTTCTACCAGAAAATACAAAAATGTCTAATCAATTTTTATAAGCGCTTTATTTTTAGGTTGTTGTTACTCAAGAGGAAAATGGCGTGGACTAGATGATGTTTTGACCGACTCTAAACAAGGCAAAGAAATGAGGATGTAAATATTTCACTTCGATGAAAGATATATTAGGAGTAGGAGAATTTTTTTATCATTCCCATATGCACGATGTCCCAAAAGTTTATTAAACTCATCAATATCAATATCTTCAAGAAATGAGACAGAGAGACTGTACACCAATACACGATTCACGCCCCCCCCAAAAAACTTTCAGAATTTAAGACCAAAAAATGCCAAGAATCATGCAATTTCACTACTTCAAATGCAAGGATGCCCCCAATATAATATAAAGCAAGAAATCAATTTTTTGTTTCAAAGATAGCTAAAATAAATAGCAAATCCCTATAAAATAAAGCAACCCAAACTAATTTTCTCTTTTAACACAAACTATTCAATAAAATAAAAAGTTCTTTCACCAAACAATTCTAAAGAAAAAACAATGCTTTGTAATTGAAAGACACTCAAAGCAAGAGACCAAATCTTTCAAAAACAAACAAAGAAAGATGGCTAAAAGTAGCTCAAAAACTGTCAAGTAGGCTATAAACAGTCAAATATAGGCTCCAAAAGTTCATCCCAGGTGATCAAAGCAAAACTGGACATCAGAAGACAAAAACACCCAATCTATTTTTTTTTATAGACGACGTCGCAGCCGAACAATAGGTTACAATGCAAAAATTTGGGGTTTCCGCAGGCTAGATAAAGGCAGGGTGCGGAAAGTCTGCACTGGTCCAAATAGTCAAGGTGCGAAAATCTAAGGTTTCCGCAGGTTGTATATAGAATACAATGTGGAAGTGTCTGTAAACAAAAGAAATTTGGAAAAAAGGAAAAAGAGTCTAAAAGAAATTTCAGATCAAGAGAGTCTGGATGGATCCTTCACAGACTCAGAGAACAAAACCCAGGAAATCAAAGCAAGAAAGCAAGACAAACTAGGAAAGCAATCCCTTCCCTAGTACGGTCGCAAATTTTGTTTTCGGGCTAATTGTTAAGTGCAGACACAAATCAATCCCCCTAGCTTCACTATGAAACTAGAACAAAACAAGACAATACACTACTCTTTCCTTAGATTTCAATTATCAAATGAGAAATGGATCTAGAACACACCTTTTAAATATCGAAGATCCAACTTCGCCAATGCAATCCAAGCTCCGTCGCGAGGCTTATGGAGAAATATCTTCAAATAAACACAAGCCAATGAAGATAAGAATAACATAGTCTTTCAATATTAAACTATGTACATGATCAAGGAATCATACAATATGGACAAATAACATTCATATAGGAAAGAAAAGTATATCTGTATTAAAGAATGTGGAAGAAAGATACAACCATATGCCTTGATGTTGTCAGGTTCCTTCCAACAATTCCTTACTTCCCACACACTTCTTGCTCGAAGGATTTTGAGACCATGGATCTGATAGTTACTCACAATCTATCTTGACAAGCAAAGTCCAAAGCCACTCTAATCAAGCCAAATTTCCAATCTACAAAACTCAAGCTCAATCCAATCTAACTTTCTCCATGAGAGCTCCTCTCCTTTTATAAGATGAAGCGGATAAGGTGAAGAGGTTAGGATGATCCCACTAAATCATGAAAGCGAGTAAGATCCAAACCGTTTAGAGGCCACCTCACCATAGAAGCTTCTCCTTCTAGAAGCATCGAGAAGACACTCTTTTTTCCCACGTACAGGAATTTCCGCACCCTAGCTATAGTGCAGCCTGCAGAAATCAGGCATTTCCGCACCCTAGCTATAGTGCAGCTCGCGGAAACTCTGCAGCCTAGCTTTAGTACAACTTGCATAAATCAGGCATTTACACACCCTATGTATAGAGCAGCCTGTGAAAATCCTCTTTAATAGGGTTTTTACAAAGGAAAATACAACTTCTTCTCTCAGTAAAAGTTCTTCTCCATTCTTTCTTCAGGAATTCAGGCCACTGACCCCTCTGAAGGCAACATATAGGTTTACATCATTAACGGTCATAGGGATGATGAAAATAATGTGTAACACTCCCTGATGATGAGATGAATGGTCAAGATTAAAATACCACAACTCAAATTATTTTTCACTTAAACCTTAAAAAAGGTGCTCAATAAAGTCAACTGAAGAATATAACACATCAATAGTCATTTTCCTAAGTTAGACTTTAGAAAAAGTTAAATAATCAACTTGTCCCGTGTTTCATTGTCTCCCACCATGCATGGATGCTGTAATCTAGTGGAAGACCTTCCTTGCTACATTCTCAACATTATCACCGGTGTGCCTAAGTCGACAGATCACATCGGTGCTCTTACAAATATAATGCTCCGATGCTTAACAAATAAAACACACCAATAATTGCTATTAATATAAAAAACTAAAATATCATTTTTTATTTTACAAAAAATTAAATACATCGCAGTGCTCGACGATAACCTAAACGTACTGGTGCACGTATAACAAACACACTAGATCATGTTAGAACAATTGATTATTCAATAAAAAAAATCAATTTAAAAGATTATAAATCTGCCATGGTGCTCTTAAAAACCCTTACAGCCCCGTTGCGTCTACAATAGTGGCACACTAGAAAACAATTACAGTGCACTTAATAATACTGTTGTCTCGTGTTTTTTATTATATAACCAAAAATTCGTACGATGCATTACTCATATAAAAACACACTGGTGCATTCAAATATATGCCACATCATTTTAGGGTAAAATAAAACAAGTGTACCAATGCATCCATATATATGCCACACCATTTTAATGTAAAATAAAACAAGAGTACATATGTGTTTAGGTACAAAGAATGCTTTAGTGTGTCTTATTGTTGGGTGCACTCTGAAAGGGTAATTTTTTTTTTCCAAATTGAATTTCATTATCACATTTCCTTCTATGCTTCCAACCTCTAACACAAGCACCAGTGCTCACCTTCCTTCTACTAATGCCTCGCTTGTAGTGCTCTACAATGTTTCTTTCTTAGTGCCATTGTAGATTCCATACATTTTCCAATTTTGGAAAAGAAATTGAAAATTTTATTTTTCCTCTATGGGCCAACAATGCCTCTTCGGGTGAAAAGAGACCAGGTAAATTGTTTGTTACCTCTAACAAAGTTACCAACATAACGAGAACTCTTTGGAGTTCTCATTTTTTTAGAGGTGACTTTTAGTGGGTATTTTAACCTTTGTTTTTGAAAGTGGTGCTACCGGTAGCAATCTTTATTCAGGGGTGGTTAAAATTGTGACTTGTTTGAAATCATGACCTTGACAAATGGATAAAACTTTAAAATTGACCCTTGAATTGAATACTGATGCTACCAGTAGCACCAATTTTATTTATCGAGTTAAAATTACGCTTAATTGAAACCATGGTGTTGACCATTGGTACCATTAAAAATAAAAATCATAAAATTGGCTTCTAAATCAAAAAGTAGTGTTAGCCGGAAATTTATTGATTCATTGATCATGTTTTTTGATAAATTACATTAAAAATAAAATAAAAGTGAAAAACTAACCTTTTTTTTGGGATAAAATTACATTAAAAAAATGAAAAGATAACCTATGAAAAATCAAAAAATGAAAAAATAGTCGTGTTTATGGCATTTAGGTACATACCCCACACTTTTATAAATCCATAAAAAGACTCCTTACTTATCTTTGATGAACTTCTGGATTAAAAAAATTATGTCCATTACTAAAAAGCCTTAAACTTTGTCTTGAAACACGAAGTCTACATCACTTAATTTCAAAATGAATAAACTACATACAACATTTTAAATGTATTTCATTGTTTGTATTATAACATTTTAGATTCTTCACATTGTCGCAAGGACTTTTTATTGTTTACTTGAACATGTAATTTTTACCTTCATCCATACCTTACTTTTATTTAATTTTAATGTTTTCTGTAACACATCTTGCTTGTTAATCATTATCTATACATGGAGCTTTAGAAGGGCACCCTTCCATTTGAAAGCATTTGAAAGCACCCGGTTGACATAAAAAATGAGGAGATTGGTAAAGGCCCAAGAGATTCTTGTCCACCAAAGAACATGCAATGTTTTACGTTTCAATCCACCTCTTTGAAACAAACATTCTGATCGACAACCATAACAAGTGCATGTTCCAATTCTTGAATATGCCAATCACATGAAGTGTCCCATAATTAGTAAGTGGTTCAAAATCACACCAACAAGATGATGACCAACTAGAAAAACATGTATTACTATGCGTATGCCAAAGAGTTATGCTACCTTGCAATTTATGGGTCCAGGCAGGATTAGTGAAAGGTTCTCTCTTAGTAGCCATGCAAGTTGTATACACACCAGGAAGCAACCCTCAAAATTTTCCAACATATGTTGTTGTGACATTCGATAAATAAAATGGACTTGCATGGGACCAAACCCAACCAAAGTATGTACCAATTCCACCCATACAACTAAGTAACAAGAAACAAATCCCCCTTAAGATGGTTGGGCATTCACTATACATATATCTCAAGGAATGACCATAAAAAGGTCTAGCATTGACCTTGGTAACATTGAACATCAAGGATTGGCCTTCACGACAATCTCATGCGCCACTATTATAGAAGGAATACTAATAACACCATCCTTCTCCTTCGAACACTATGAAAAAATAAAAATATTTCCTATGTCACACTACAAAAAAAGAAGAGGTAGGCTTATGTTCTTTGTCACTCTCACAATTACAACATCCAACCTCAATCCTTAGTCCACCCCTACAATTTTCTATTTCCATAAGGGAGGGCACAAAATTCTAGATTCTTTTATGTTGTAATCATACTTATATACATGCAATGTTTGACTTGGTCTATTTGATAACAATTTCTACATCAATTACTTGTTGACAAATAACTATACATTATCCTTCAACCTAAATAATATGCATATGTTAACTATTCCTTCTCTCCTTTATGCATGGAAATGATTAATATGCCATTATAACGTTGTTCATAAAGTACAATGCTTATAAAAAAGTATTGTATTGCTTTCTTCGACGTTGCCTTTCCCCACTTAAGGGGTATGCTAGTTTAAACTAAAATGTGAAAACCCTAGAATGGGGGGAGGGCGATTCCGAGAATTTCCCATCCCCCCTCTCTCATTCAGGTTGCAATCTGTCACCTCTCTCGTCGCCGACCTCCACCTCTACTTTCCCTCCCTTCCTATAGCCCCGTTACATACAATGCGAGCCACAAAGCTGCGAGGAGAGAGGGCAAGCGAAGTTGGAGATCGACGATGGTTTTCAATTTGAATGGGAGCATGGTGGGGGGATGGGAGATTCTAGAAATCACCCTCCCCCCATGATTTCAAGATTTAGTTTTTAGTTTAATTTTTTTTTTGTATTAGTTTGATGTTTTTAAAATTTTTAGTTTTAATGATTATTTTTTAATTATTTTAATTTATGCTTTTTAAAATTTTGTGTATTTAAGTTTTTTAATTTAGTTAGTTTTGTTTTAATTTTAATATATATTTTTTAAATTTTTCTTAGTTTTAGTTTATATATATTTTTTATTTTTATCTTTTCGGCCTTTGGATATATTTTTTTAATTTTTTTTTCTAGATTTTTTTGGGTTTGATTTTTTAAATTTTGTATGTTTTTAATTTTTTTTTTTTAAATTACATTTTTATAAATAAAAGGGGGGGTTATTTTTCATTTTTAATGAATAACAAGCTTTTTTTTTTCATGGGTCATCTTTTCATTTATTAATGTAAATTTATCAAGAAAAGGGGGTTAGTTTTTTAATTTAATTTTATTTTTAATGCAAATTTATCAACAAAAAAAAAATTAATGAATTTATAAATTTTTGGCTTACACCACTTTTTGATTTAGGAGTCAATTTTAAGTTTTTCATTTCCAATGGTACTAGTGGTCAAGGTCATGGTTTAAATTAAGTGCAATTTTAACTCCAGAAATAAAATTGATGCTACTAATAGCATCCGTCTTCGATTAGAAGGTAAATTTTAAGGTTTTATACATTTGTCAAGGCTGCGATTTCAAAGAAGTCACAATTTTAACGACCCTCGAGAAAAGAGTGCTACTGGTAGCACCACTTTTTGAAACAAGGGTTGATTTTGGTGTTTTTTACCAAAAAATATGGGTTTTTTAGGCCAGAGTTCTCGTTTTGAGGTTGTAGTTCTCATTAAGTCGGTAACTGTGTTCTCCTTATTTTAATTTTCATCAGATCAAAATTTAAAATTGGTATTAAATTTGGCATTTTTTTTAATTTAAAAAATGGAGTGGTGCGATTTTCGCATTTGGGTCACTCTGATGGCGTTGCATCCTGTGAATTTACAGTAATCACCATGTGTGGTGCTTCCTATGAATTAACATGAAGCCTTACATGCGATGCACTTAAAACTACACAACACACTGCTAACACTAAGCACCATGCACCAGGATGGGGTTCTGTATTATCGGTTCCTTTGTCTTAGAAGAGGCATTGTCTTCACAAAAAATCCCACCAGTGTGTTATGACAACTTAAACACACCACACATATAATAATTAACCTACTAGTGCATTTAGTTATTAACATTTCATCGATGCACCATACAACGTGAAGCACTGTGAAATTGTGAACATGAATCATCGAACTTACCGATGCATATTGATGCATTTGGTGAAGAATGTAGCACCGATGAGTCCTATAAAATAGAGCATCATGTACGATGATTTCTTTTTGATATGGCACAATGTGAATTATGCTTTCTTTTTGATATGGCACACTGTGAACGATGCTTATTATTTATTAAAGATGCATCGATTATTTTACCTCATTTTTTTACAAAGATAAATTAATTTAAGTTTTTGATAAATACAAAATTATTATATGTGTGTGTGTTGAATAATTTTAATTTGTTTTTTGTATATATATGTGCCTAAAAATAATTATATATGAATCAGAGATGACGATGACGAGTGCATGAGCAAGAGTAGGTCGACAAACACAACTTTCTATGCGAGTGGAAGACCAAAATAAACATAGTTTAATTGACAAACTATAGATTCAAACCTCCACAATTAAAATTTGCAGAGATTTTGCTTTAATGTGGAGGAAAAAACGAAGGTCACTCTGAGGTGCCTGTCATAATTTAGCACATGGAATCGATCCTCTTCCATCCCAGAGCGCTCTAGCTTACATTTCCTCCTTAGTGGGCCACTCAAATTTCTCCAAGATACTGTTCTTGTCATTCTTGTAGCCATAATAACTGACATAATTTCACTTGTAAATTATCTCATACCTAGACTTCTTCTTCTTCGTCTTAGAGGTCTTATTGAATCGCTCTTTGATTCTAGAGAGAAATTTAACAACCCCAAAGTATATGTAACTGAGGCCCTTATCTGTGGCATCGAGCACATCAACTATGTTCCCTTCCAAGTTCGTCATCTTGGCCCCTACTTTGGCATAATTAGGACCACCAAACTCTATGATCCGAGCTTCTCAATGCCCATTTTTCCTAATAAAAAAGAAAGGAACCTTGGTGGATGTTTTAATTATATCACTTTTTCAACCTCAAGAATGACCTAAGGCCCATATTGTATATTTGATAGAAGTTATGAAGAACATTTAAAAACAAATTGATAATTGCTTCACCAACATACCTTATCATTGAATATTAAGCATTGCCTTGACCTCAACATGCTCTTCCATGAGATCCTCACTCATGTATTTTCTAAGAAGCTCCCATTTCTTCTTCTCCACAATGATACACTTGATCTCTTTCTCATTTGGAAGGGGCACATGGGAAACAAACTCTCCCTCTCTATGCTGCTGGTTTTCCTTGTCTTACTCTCCCATTTATTTTGCCACATCCTCCTCTTCCTTGAACATAACCAACTTAATGGAAATAACCTCCCTACTCTTGACTGTCAACCTGGCCTCCCTATTGAAATACTCGATCCTCTGCCACTCCCTCAATGCTCTGGCCCCCATCTCCTCCTCCACGGTCCGTTTGACTTTCTCCAAGATACTGTCCTCCTCATCTCTATAGCCATAATAACTGGTGTTAATTCACTTGTAAATGTCATACCTAGACCTCCTCTTCTTTGCCTCATGAGGTTTATCGATAAAGAGATATTCGATAATTCCCTTGAGGCAAAGAAGAGGAGGTCTAGGTATGATATTTACAAATGAATTGACATTGATTATTATGGCTACAGGGATGATGAGGACAATATATTGGAGAAATTCGAGTGGCCCGCGAAGGAGGAGATGCATGCCAAAGTGTTGAGGGGGTGGCAGAGGATTGAGTCTATCAAGAGGGAGGATAGGTTGATGGTTAAGAGCAAGGAGTTTTAACATGGTCATGTTCAAGGACGAGGAGGATGTGGTGGAAGAAATGGGGAGCAAGACAAGGGAAACCAATGGCAGAGAGAGCGAGAGTTCATTGCCCATGTGCCCCTTCTAGATGAGAAAGCGATTGAGTGCATGGTTGTGGAGAAGAAGAAATGGGAGCTTCTTAATAAATACAAGAGTGAGGATTGGAAGGAAGAGAAGGTCAAGGCTAAGGAAATGCTTAATATTCAACGATAAGATATGGTAATGAAGATTATGGATCATCGATTTTTTTTCAAATGTACTTCATAACTTCTATTAAATATACAATATCAGTCTTAGGTCATTCTTGAGGTTGATAGAGTATTATAATTAATACATCCACTAGTGTTTCTTTCTTGCTGATTAGGCACAAGGGGTAATGGAAAACTCAGATCGTAGAGCTTGGGGGTCATAATTATGCCAAAGTAGGGGCCAATATGATGAAATTGGAAGAGAACAAAGTTGATGTGCTCATTTCCACCAGCAAGGGATTCGATTACGAATACTTCAAGGATGAAAAATTCCTCCCCTATGTTAAAGAGATATTCGATAAGCCCCCCAAGGTGAAGAAGAAAAGGTCTAGGTATGATATTTACAAGAAAATTGATGCTAGTTATTATGGCTACAGGGATGACAAGGATTGTATCTTGGAGAAATTCGAGTGATCTGTGGAAGAGGATATGTGGGCCAGAGCATTGAGGAAGTGGTGGAGGATCTAGTTCGTGCACTAAATTATGAGAGGCACCGAATAATGACCTCCATTTTTGCCTCTGCAAAGCAAAACCTCCACAAAAATTTAATTGTAGAGGTTTACATTTGTAATTTGTCAATTAAATTGTTTCTCAGTGCATTTTTACATCCAAACTACATCGGTTCACTATAAACTTTATAAAGCATCAAAAAATCATTTAAAAAAAAAAGTAAGAATCTATAAATTACCTTTCATGAAACAAAATTATAGTATCGTTGGATATATCAGGGAATTGTTTGTGCTAAATTTCCCCGAAGGGAAACCAATTCAGCCAGTCTCTTATGTCTGTAAGTAACTAAAAATTATACAACAATTTTTGAATCGCCTCGTAGGAAAACCAATTCAACTGGACCAGTCATGCAAACTATAAGACCAAAAAAGACTAACTCCTAACAGAAAAAATGAACTAACTATGATAGATGCCGACAACGGCCTAAGAGGAATCCTCCAAAAACATTGACAATTCACAAAATAAAACATGCAAGTTGACACCTGTGCACCTACCTTCTCTCATGGTTTTTGATGTTCGTACTTGTCCACGTCGCCCACAGAAACCACCTGGATAACTGGAGAAAAAAATGCCTCTGAAGTAGCTAGGGCACTGGTAGCCAGTTATGGAGAGTGCAAGGAGTGGAGGAGGGTTGAGAGAAGAGATTCAATTTGCTCTGCTCTCTTGTCCAAGTGTTCCAGCTGAAAGAGTAGGTCATCCACGTCCTTTCTGATCGCAAAGATCAGGTCTTGTAGTATCACCACTGAGTTACAGAATCTTGAACATGAAGCACAATCCAAGCAAAAATGGGTTTGGATCAGAGTCTCTTACAATTGGACCGAGAATTCAACCAGAGAAGGAAAAGGGACCGAGGGTGGGAAGGGGACAGAGGGTGTAGGCGAGGGGACCGAGGGTGGTGGTGAGGTGGTGGAGGGTGGTGCCGAGGGGACAGAGTGCTGAGGTGGACTCACTGGGCGGACCAAGGATATATTTGAAGATGAGGCCATATCCTGGATTGATCCAAGAGCATAACCCAAAGAATTACCATGGAGATCAAACCACTCCACACGACAAGCCCACGATGAAGACAGAGGAAAAATACCACTCTGACTTGGGGAGGATTGGGCGGAGGAGGGGGGGAGGAGCTAGGCGATGGAGAAATTACAGGCGGGTGCTGGATGGCCATAACCATTTTGTTTTGGTACCATATGGGACCTCATTTTGGCTTCTTGTGAATTTGAGGCATAACCAATAGTGAGTAAGGGTAAGGCGAAGTCGAGAGCAAGCAGACAGGGGTAAAAGCCAGAGAGGCTGACAAAGTGAATGCGATGCAAATGGGAAAGAAGGAGGCATAATGGTCCAGCCGAGGAGTGTCACCATAATAAGGAAACTTTATATGAAGTTCACACGCGCACAGAGGTGACAACCAACGTCCTTCCTCGATCACTAGGATGAAAAACTAGAGAAGGGAACGCCGAAGCAGTTAGTTAGGATCTCACAGAAGTGAAGGCAGTCAGTAGTCATCAAGGGGTAATAAATAAAGGGGGGACATTGCATGTGATGATCACATGGTCTGTGGAGAAGTGGCATGCACCGTCTCCTTCCATGGATGCGTGGATCCTGCCGACACCCCATCCGGGAAATCAAAAAAACAATTTAGAAAAGAAACAACGTGTGCATTTATCATCAATGTGATGAAATATACAACATAAAATGAGCGATCAATTCATTTTTCTAAATGTATGTGTTTATAAATGAAAAACCTAATCATTATTTCATTCATTTGCCAAAATTTAGAGGGGAGGTTTGTGCAAGAGATATTTATGAGAAAAGACTTTGGAGTGGCCATATTTTTTTGAAGAGACAAATTTGCAAGGGATCACTGTTGGTAGCATACAAATTTGCAAATGTGTGATTTTCTTCTATTGATCATTTCAATATTTCCCCTATTTGATTCAAACAATTTTCAGTGAATTCTCAAAAAAATAAAAGGGTTTTATAGTTACATTTGGTATTGGAAGCCCTAGCTTCCTTGTTGTTTTTCTCCGTTTCCCTCTCTATATTTCACAACTAGAAATTTTTTTTAGGCAATATATTTTTATAGGGTTTCTTTACTTTCTTATGGGGCATTTAGTATCCATTGCAATGATATTTCTCATTGCATTGGATCCCAAACCATGTTGCTGTTAGTTTTCTTTTAAAAAAACACTTTCGTGGTTAGCGATGTGCACTGTACATGAGTAGCACACTATTGCGCAATTTCCCGTAAACAACACCACAGAGTTTAAAATGAAAATAACCTTGTTTTTAATATCAAAAGCGTCATGTTTTAAATTTGTTTACGAGTTTGACAATGCACAATAAACAACAATGAGACATAGATGCTTCTATTAATTTATAAAGAAACATGAGAATATAACAATTTGTAAACAAAACATTTTTCGAATTCGTAAGAGCACGATTATCACACATTGGAGCATATACATATTATTAACACACTTATGCGTACTTTTTTATTATACACACTGAAATCTTATTTTGTAAAAAATATTTCGTAATTTTTATATCTGACGATTCTTGCCTTTTTTTGGTAGAATATGGCTACTAAACTTTCAAAGAAAACAACTTATTGCATTGAGCACAATGGTATCTCATCCCAACAAGAGAACAAGGCAAGTTCTTTAAGTTCTATTAAAAATTTAATTTGAATTATTTGTTGGTTTAAATTAATGATGTGTGTTGGTTAAAACATGTCATGCAGATTCCAAGGGACAAACGAGGGAAAACCAATACATGTTGATGGGGATGTCCAAAACATTATATATGAAGATGGTAAAATAAATGAACACAATTGTAACATAAGAGGAGCCATACCAACAATTACTACGTGCACCATAGGTATGCAATCATTCATTTATTCTTTTATGTACACCGAATTTAGTTATCATGACATGTGTTATGCCCGTTTAGTCACTTTGGGGAGCAAAACAATGACACTTGCATGCCTAGTTGGGCCTGCTAGACAAGACATAAATTTGTGAGTGGTTTAAACAAGCCAAACACAAGTAATAAACAAATAAACAAACTAAAACAACTAAATAAATAAAAACTAGAATGCATAAGAAACTTAGAACCATAAACAATCAACCAATGACCAAGATTATGCCACCAATGGATAACTATATTAGTTGGCAAAACACCATAGAGAAAAATGAAGACTTATGGGTCCCCTCTTCCTCCTTGGGAGGGATCTTGAGTTCCCTAATGGAGAGCTCTTCTTACAATGGAAGAAAAATGGGAAATGATGAAGAAAATCAATGCCTATTCCCTCAAGAGGTGAGTGGAATGGCCTATTGCAATGACGATTGAATACTCATAGGAGAAAAGAGGATTCTCAAGGGAGAATTGAGGCAACATAACAATAATATGAAGATCTTGGTTGCTTAGTGCACCCATGGCATCAATTTATAACATTTCTTCAAGGAAAAAATCAATTGGTTCTTAGTGTGAACAAGGGGCCTTTTAGGGCACCCTTTGGTCCTTGACCAACCCCCCATTCATATTTTTCTTAGATATGGAGGTCAAATAAATTTGGGATCTGGTCCATAAGTGGTTGGGGGCCCAACAAGAACCATAAATGCACCGTTCATAGAAGTGCATGGCTTTTCTTGTACACAGTCACGCATTTGGCGCATTGTGCGCTCTACGAGCTTTGTTGGCCTGCGCACTGTGCATGCGCCTCCTTTAGTGAGCTTGCGCATGTGAATTTTTTTCCCAATTGTATAGTTTTTTCCTTTTGAAATGCATTTTGGTGCTACATGTGAACTAATTGCTGTTGGCATTGCTGTATTTCTGTAGCCATTTGCGTGCAATGTTGCAGATGAAATCTCAACGATAACAGATGCCCCCAGATGTGTGAGGTTAGGAGCATACGTATAGCCAAAATACATCAATGTTTCTTCTACTGAGAGTGCCATTGTAATGAAGAGTGCTGAGAGGAACTTCAAGAGCGATTCGTCGGAGGGAGAGGGGAAACTGTGGGACCCAAACCTTTCTCTAGGGAGAAAAAATAAAATATGTATACAAATGGGGTGGGCATGCCCCATGCTCGTGTCATGTAACTCAAAATCTAAGACAATAACTGAAGTTGTATGCTGATTTAGATAACTGCAACACCCTCCGGGGCGGTTTGATAACACCATATGACAATTCTGAATGGTGAACATACTCTGAAAAGAGGCAAGGATGCCTGTAAGAAGTGTCGATGACTCGTAGGCATTGATGGCCTAACAAATTTAGAGGTCTTTGGCTAGTATAAAACAACTGCAATAGTTGAATGGTAAGACCCACCGTAACATGATATTTTGATAAAGTTGAATGTTATGGGGGTCAACAGAATCAAAGAGCAATGATGATTCTCTCTGTGCCATCAGAGGTTCCTCATTGTGAAGGTAATGAGAGCCAAGATACCATCTCCCTTCTGGAAACTGTGTTGATGTCGACAGAAAGGGAGACACGACTCCAAGAAACAAAAGGGCTTTGTGAAATCCACGGAAATAAGATCAGGGAATGATAGGGAACATGAACGAAGTCAAGATGCGGTGAGACTCAAGACTTCCCTTGGTTGGGGGTATGTTTGAAGGATGATTTGGAAACAACTGTAAAACTGTATCTAGTGTCAAGGGGATGACTAGATATGGGGTTAAATTGTGCTAGAGGCTTGACAAAGTGGACAAACTCAGAGATCATGGGTACATGGACTTTGGAATACTCGAGGTTCATGAACTATGTCGAAATGAGAAAAGGAGAGTGGATGCCCCAACCAAGAGCGACATGGGTTGCGTTGTCAGGAAAAGAAGGTCATCAAGGGTGATGACAAAATTCTAAGTAAATGATGGGAACAAAGGATTTTTACAATTGCCAAATAAATAAATAATAATTTAGGATGAGTGTAAAGATACAGAAATGGGTGCCCCAATGTGAGATGGCGTGGTCTATGAGGGCACAAGTTGCGAAGAGAACTAGTGAAGGGTGGGGGTCCCATGGGTGGGTTTTTGTCTGAGGTAAATAAACAGAGGGCAATCTACAGATGGGAAAACCGATGGTGGATGAAATGGAGGGTTAAGGATACTGTAGATGTGCAGTCAAATAAAACTGAGATGAGATAACCTAGGAGTCCATTGGGAAATATAACAATGTGATGAGAAGAAGTATATGGCTTATTCTCGGAAGTGTATAAGACTCTCAGGACTCCCATCCCTAGGGTGTGAAATAAGTATGAGTGTCAAATTGCCAAGGGGAACTATGAATGGGACAACTCATGTGGGGGAGAGTGCTACCGGGTAACAATACCAAAATGCACCAGAGGTGATGGTATGGTAGAGTCAGATGTAAGGACCCTAAAGGTGAACATCGGAGGGTGTGACTGGGAGATGCAATTGATATTCAAAGGGAATGATTACATGCCAGTGTCAAACATATACCTGAAGGGGATGCACTATTTGTGATGACCAAGGACCTGCACACATTAAAAAATGAATACCTGACATGAACAATATATGATGATAAAGAACATATAACAACTATTTGATAATTTTGAACATGAGCATGCGTACTTGGACGTGACGTGAGAAAATGCTCCCTTGAGGCCAAGTTCATATGGTGACCTGGGGAACATGACTGTGTAGATGATGAGACCATGATCCCGTGGCTGAAGATGGATTTGGAAACAGAGGCTCTGGGCTTCTATAACTGAGTGTGGAAGTTTGGAAAAAGGGACTATATATGGCTGGTGGGCCCACAATGCCACCTCATTCGTACCCGTTGCAATAGTGATTTGACGAGTGTATTTGGAGGGGATTTGGCGATTATGGGAGCTTGAGCCGACCGATCTGGGAGTTGTGAGAGTTAGGTTAGTGGTCCCATCCTCCTACATAGAATGAATTTCCTAGTTGTGAGTTAGGGGTCATACGGATGGCCGTACAAGGGTAGGTTTAGGGTTGGACCCACTAATGCGTGGGAGAAGGAAGAATACTCACACTCAGATGCGCAAGTATAATTCCATATCACATTCATAATGTGCAACTGTTCTTGACACAACCGCGCATAGGGGCTCAAGGGAGGTAAAAATAGGCGGGCATTAGATGCACACTTGTTAAGATGACAACTGCGCACTGTGCACAACTGTTTCTGAAACAATTACGCATCAGTGCACAACTATCTAGAGGGCAGGTGCACATGTGTGTGCACCTGTCGGGGTTACAATTGCACATTGACACGCAGTTATTTCACAGATAGTTGTGCATCTATGCAACAAACAAGCATGCACATGTCCACACCTGTGTGGGTTAAATCCGCTCAGTGGAGGCAAAGCTAAGGGTTTTTGAAATTTTGATTTTTTTGATGTTTTTGATGAATGATAAGGGACGACGAAGTGTTTTTGTGTGGATGCAGGTGATCAGCTTGTGACGAGAGAGCACTATGGCAGTCCACTGGAGGGAGTGAGACTGGGATTGCCTCCGAGAGGCCGTGAGAGAGAAACTAGGCGTTTAGAGACACTTGGCAGCCTGCGGGTTGCTCAAGTTATTTGAGTTCCCTTTGATACGGTCGCAAGAGTTCCTGCTTCAATATGTGATATCCATTTGGAGCACTGATCTGCAGTACTTCATTGTTAGGGGACAACAACTGACATTCTCAGTTGTGGAGGATGTATACTTTCTGACGGGGCTCCCCTTCCGGGGGATGGGCCTACCTACTAATCCCCAGCTACCGGGGGATGTGAGATTGGTGGACATGGCATGACGCTTCTATTCAGGACTGAACCTGATGTTGGGTTCCATTATCCATATCGAGGTGATGGATGAGCTCTTGCCTTAGTGCATCACTTCCATGGTAGTGAGGATCTATGGATCCTTGGTGACTCAGTGGATCATGGGAGGTCAACTGAGGATTGTAGAGAGGGTCCTGGATGGGGAATTTTTTTCCGGGGGGATGATGCTGCACTCCAGGATGATGGGGAATATTCACTGGTGTCGAACCACCAAATCTACTGATTTTGCATTTGGGTAAATATTGGTGGCATGGTTTCTAGAGATGGTGCCTCTGTTACGCCCGAGGATTTTTTGGTGCCTTTAGGGCTGCGAGAGCCATGATTGATGTGGTGGGCACATGTGTTGGCACGTCATGGTGGGGGAGAGGGTGGCTACTACTTCACAACCACTGTCGCAGGTGTGTGGCATCATATGCCACAGGTGATACTACGGTATCCATATGGTGGTATGGACTACCAGCATGACCCAGACATGGTGCTGCCTCCTGGGGAGGACTGGGACCAAAGAGGCATTTTTCTGTATTTATGTTTTGTGATTTTGATAGTGTAGCATATGATTATGTATATATGGATGTTGACTCTACCTTTGGTTTTTGTGTTTGCATATGTGGGACACCGAGGACGTGAGGCTGAGATGGTCGGGGAGACGAATTGCAAGGGGCCAATGCGACTGTCATGGGCAGGATAACAACATAGGAGAGATGATGTTGGTGCTGGGCCATCACAAGAGCCGAGGGCATGCCAAAGACATGTATTTGATGACATTGGTGATGGATCAGCGCATGAGCTACGGGTAGAGGCCAGAGGGGGGATGGAGGAACTTCGTTGAAGATTCGAGGAGGTTCTACAGGGTGTGCTGGAGGGCATGTGGGCCCACATCTAGAATGAGAGGGTCTTAGAAAAATGTGTGGGTGTACCGATAGAGTGGTGGAATTTGATCCACCGAGAAGCTATAGCGGGGGCAATGATGACTGGTCGGCTTCCCCCTGAACATGGAGCACCCCCAGCTGGTGGGGCGCTTCTAGCTGATAGAGGACCTGGGGGGGAGCTTTGGGGGCATCGTGAGTGCCAGTTTTTGTATTTATATAGGCTTGCGAGCCCATTTTTTATAGGGTAGTTGATACCTATTTTGTATAGGGTAGGGAGTACCCATTTTGTACCTATAGGGGTGACGAGACTCACTGGCCTACGGGCGATGTATATTCTGTATTTTGTAAACATTTATGACAATTTGGAAGATATATATATGGATACATATCATTTGGCTCTTGTTATGTCTATATGTGTTTATGTTTTTGATGGTTTATGATGTCTAATCTATATGTTATGATCGATGTATGATGTTTATGTATATGTGATGATGTGTTGATGTGATAAATGCCAATCTAACAGTAGGTTAGCCATATTATCTAATAATTGATTAAATTATCGTGGAATATGTGTAAATGTAATTGAATTAAAATTTCTAGATAAGAGTCTAACTTGCAGGTATTTGCGAAAGAGGCAAGGATCGCAGACATGATATACATTGTTGAGCTGTAGGATGACAAGATGGGAATATAATAAAACACTAAGGTGACGAATGTGGTGGTGACTGGCCTCTACGAGGAGACCAATGACAGTGACGTATTCTGCTTGGTTGTTGGTGGTTGAGCCCAAACATATGCCGCTGGAGTGGAGCAGTTCATGTGAGGGGGTATAGAGGGCCCAAGTGACCGAAGCGAGATTCTGTGTCCAGTAGCTAGCATCATCAACATAACTGATGTGGTAGGCTGATGGAATATGCATATGTCAATAACATGGATGGTAGATTAAACATGAGGAGTGGAGGTGAAAAAGAAGACTAAAAACTCTACAAATGTGTACAAAGAAAAATCCTAGTGTAGAATGGCTACGCTCAGGCATAAAACTTCTTTAAGTACAACCCGTTGATGGGTTCTTTGAGAGGATATATTTCTAGAGAGGCCATGATGTATGCGCCTAGTGCTCTACAATGTAGGGTCCATGCCATAATGATTTGAATTTCCCATGATCGAGAGAATCATGGTTGATATCATAAGCTAGGACAAGATCTCATTCATTAAATGAACAAAGGTTGACATGGCGGTCAAAGGTGGCTTTGGACCATTTTTTAGCTACCTCATTGTTTTGTAATGAGGATCGACTGTCCTCATCTAGTGAATCTAAGGTTAGCAAGTGCTGCTCCATCGAAGCAGTGTCAGGTAATAGCTCAATGACAATGTGTAATGTGGGAATTTTTCACTTGATGGGGAGGGTGGCTTCGATCCCATGGATGAGGTGGAACAATGTAAAACTAATGGAAGTTTTGACTGCGTGTGATAAGCCCATAATGTTGAAAGCAATATATGATTCCAGTTGGTATTATGTTTGTTGATGATACATTGTAGCATGGTTTTGAGGACTTTGTTGACAACCTAGACTTGTCCGTTGGAAAGAGGGTAGTATGGGGAGGAAAACTCATGGGAGAAGCCTAAATTTGAGGAGAGTTCTGCGAATATCTCGTTCTCAAAGTGTTTACTGTGATCAGATACTAACTGTAGTGGGACTTCGAAACGAGTAATAACGTGGTTGAAGAAAAACCACATTGCTGTGTCAGTGGTATTGTTAAAGGTAGGCATGGCTTCAACCCATTTGGTAAAGTAATCTACTGCCATGACGATGTACTTGTTTCCATTACTAGATGGATGATTGCAAGTCATGAAGTCTATACCCCATTTGCAGAAGGGGACGACGGTGATGACTGGATGTAGAAGAGAGGGTGGCGCTCATGCTTTCTTGGAATAGAGATGGAATTTGTCGCATCACTTGACATCATGGATGTAGTCATGAAACAATGTGGGCTAGATGTATCTCGCTCAAATGATTTTTTGGGCAGTGGACATACTTGAGAGATGGCCACTGCAAGCGCTGCTATGGAAATTGTTCAAGACTCTGTCAGCCTCATCGATAGTCAGACATTGATGGAGGATGGTTTCAACCCCGTGTTGGTACAAGATGTCATCGATGAGGAGGTATCGAGGGGCCTGATGGAGAATGTGTCGATGATTGTCTCGAGAGAGATGAGACCCAAAATTCGGTGTCTGAAGGTAGATGAGAAGGTCACCATACCAGGGATCATCAGAGGGGATGAAGAAGAGGTGTTCTTAGAGAAAATATGTATTGACGGGTGAATCTTTAGCATATGAGGGAAACACTGTAATGAGTTCAGTGAAAACGAGTGCTTTCTTACTTTTGGGAGTTGATAACTCTAGGTCGTATTCCTGAAGGATGATGATCCATCGGGAAAATTGTCCATTAATCTGCCATCGACTAAGCAATTATTGCATGGGGTTGGAATCCACTACGACTTTCGTAGTTCGCAACAGAATATAGTGACACCGTTTTTGAATTGTGAGTACAAATGAGAGGGCGAGTTTCTCATCATGATTGTATTTCAGGGGTGGTCCTGAAGGATTTTTACTGATGTAGTAAATGAATTATTCCCTCCCATCTTCCCCTATTTGGACGAGGACACCTGCTACTAATATGACTAAGGCTGACAAGTAGAGGATGTAGTCGCGATCATAGTCTGGAGGACTAATCAAAGGAACATTGGATAGGGTTGATTTTAAATCATCAAAAGTGGTTTGATCATGTTCATCCCATCGAAATGGGATATCATGATGTAGTAGATAGAGGAAACAATGCACGTGGGTGGCGTAATATGGGACAAAGCGATGTAAAAAGTTATCTTTGCCTTGTAGGTTCTGTAGTTGGCGTAAATTCCTAGGTGGTGGAATTTCTGTGATAACTTGGAACTTGAGGGGGTCCACTATGATTCCGTGTTGGGAGACAATGAACCGAAGAAGGCGTCCAATGGTGATGCAAAATACACACTTGAGGGGGTTCAAGCAGATATTGTACTGGCAACATTGTTGAAAAACAATGTGTAAGTCGTCTAAATGATGAGTTCATTTCTTGGATTGAGCATAGAGGTCATCCAAATAAGTGAGGATGGTGCGAGAAAGATCATGGAAAACATATTTCATGGCCCATTGGAATGTAGCACCTGTGTTTTTGAGTCCAAAAGGCATGACACGATAAGAAAAAGTATCCAATGGGGTAGTAAAAGTGGTTTTATACTTATCTGCGGGATGGATTTGGATTTGATTGTAGCCGGATAACCCATCCATGAAGGACAATGCCTCGTGGCCGACACAGTCATCAATAATTTGGTCGATGAAAGGGGTTGGAAAGTTGTCTTTGGGATAAGCATGGTTGAGATCGTGGAAGTCGGTGTAGACGCAAATATTGCCCTGTTTTTTGTTAACGGGGACGGGGTTGGAAACCCATGAGGTATACGCAATGGGGTAAATAAAACCAACAACATATAACTTGTTGATTTCGGCTTTGATAGACACAACTTTATATGGGTGAAGTGGGTGCTGCTTTTGATGGAATGGGGTGACATCTGGCCATGTGTTGATGTGATGTTCAACTATAGAAGGATTGAGGCCGGGCATTTTCGTATATGACTAGGAAAAAATATCCCAGTGTTCCTGAAAGACAACTTTGTAAGCTATGAGTTCCACTGGGGAGTATGCGACACCAATGGTGATTTCTTCTACGATTCCCAGTTTGAGGGAAATGTCGATTTTGACGGTGGGGGAGATGTTGACCATGTTGCCTTCTTCAAAAGCATCGGGGGCAGGGATAGGGTTGTTGAACCAGTCTATATGCCCTGAAGGAATAAAATACTTGGTTTCAATTGCACATACAGAGGCTTGGCTAGGAGGGTCAAAGGAGTATTGTGAGAGAAAAAGTGCTCGGTGTTGGAGTGAATTCCATGGGCAATCAGGGATAGTGAGCTCCTCCAAGATATCTTCATCGCAGTGGAAAATGTGAGAATACAGGGGATCCGGGGAGGTGACATGGGAAATTGTCAAAGTGTGATTATCCTCAAGTGGCGAAGACGTAGAGGGGATATCCCAAACAGGGTGCGATGGATCGCTTGACATAAACCAAATGTCCAGATATTGTGGGTGATAGGCCATGGTAGGGGGTATAATTTCTTGTGGTAAATGAATCGAAGAATTGGGTGGATATCTTCAAACAATTTATCTATAAACCATGGAGGGGTGGGAAGTGACTTAGGTTTAGGGGAGGTTGAATGACGACCTATGCCACAATCAAAGGACACCGGTATGGGAAGTGAGTTAGTGAGTCACAGAGAGCGCAAGGGCATCTCATCCATTCAGAGACTGAGGAAGAGACATAATGAATGTCGGTGACACGAGTACTAGAAGGTGGTGGTGGAGAGGGATCTTACTGAAAGGTTTGGCGTACTGCTGTTAGTGTCTGTTGAAACTGAGGTAGAGCTAGGAAATGATGAGTGTAGTGGCCATATTTTGAACAAATGGCACAAGCGAATTTAGTTCGTAGCCCTTTACTGCCTGTAGTGGAGGATGATGTAGTAGTACTAGATGTGCTTGGTGAAGTGGCGAGTGATGTGATTGCTCGAGGGAGTTGTATCAGGTTGCGTAAGTCAGGAAGAGAGGGACATCTATTAGTGGGGTGTCCCTCTCTTTCACATAGTGAGCGAGGAGGTTGAACTCAGGGAGGAAGTAGAGCCGTGGGCTCTTTCTTCTTCCGTTTTCCCCAAACAGTGGAAGTGGTGCTGGAAATTGGGGGTGAGGGTTGTGCGGTCGGAGCCTATACTAGAATATTCATCGGGATTCCCTTTGAATGAGGAGGGAGAGATGGTTGAGGAACCATTGCGGGAGCGTGTAGATACCATACAGGGATTGAAAGCACCATGTTGGGAAGGGTAAGCGTTGCAACTACCTGAAATGATTGCAATCCTGGTGGGGGGTAAAATAAGGGAATTTGAGTAATGGCTTGAGAGAGTGTCTCCCAAACTGGTATTTTCCCATGGGGGAGGGGGAAATCAGGGATAAGTGGTGCAGTAGGGTTCTCAACTAATTCTTGAGGTAATATTTCTTCAATTGGTGGAACGTCGAGGTGTGGAGAGGCCTTAGTGGGAGGGATGGTGTCTTCGGTGTCAGTTCCATTAAAAGATACAACACACACTTGTGTTGAAGGGTGTATGAGAGGTGGTGTTCCATGGTATGCCCCCATCAAGGATGGGTCCTTGAAAATTTCGGGGCCCATGTCAATGAGTGAATAAGCATCTGAGCTAGTGTGGACAAGAGGCAAGATGTTATCGATGTTGGCAGAATGGTTAGGCTCATAATGTGCAATTTGGTCGATGGTGACAATTTTCCCATTGTGGGGGAACATCATCGTTCGAAACACAAAAGAGGCTATTGCCTTCATAGCGTACATGTAGCTACGTCCAAACAAGATATTGTAATTGAGCGGGGTGTCGATAACCTCAATGTCGATAATGATGGTTTTCCTCCCGAGTTCGACGAAGACATTTTGGAAGATCCCTTTAGGGGAGGATGGTCGACCATCATAGGCTCTTAAGGTGATGGCGTGTGGTACTAGCTCGGGGGAGCCAAGTTTCTGCCATACAGTTTTTGAAATGATGCATGTGGATGCACCTTCATCAATGATACACCGATGAACCGTGATGTTCCGAATCTTGACTAGTATATGGAAATCTACAAGAGTAGGGAGACGTGGTTCTTCGCTATCTAGATCAAATGTTATGAGTCTAGTATCAGCTGGGTCGACTGCCCCCAAGGTAGAAAGTAAGGATTTCTGTTGAGTTAGATAGGTTTGGAGGACCTCCAATACAGACATGGCTGCAGGAGACTGTGCCAAGTCATCGACCAAACTGTAATTGTGTGCTTCCCTAGCCTGAGGGTTATTGACATTTCGTCGTAATGGAATGTGAGGTATATGAATGGTAGGTTCAGTATTAAGGTGTGTAATAATTAATGGTAGTCCGACTGTAGCCGGAGCCACTTCTGAGGTGGTTGGATTAGATTCAAGGGGTGTGCTATATTGATGACTTCATGTTTTCATAAGAATTTCTTCTTCGCTATTGAGGAGTATATTGCAATCCACTGGATTTCCAGGGTGGATGGGATTTGGGTTTTGATACTGCCCCATTTGTGGTGGGGCAGGATGTACCTCCTATTGGGTATTCATCACACCTTGGTGTGGAATAGGGTTTTTCAATATGGTCGGGGGTGGCTGTTGCAAGTACTGTTGTGGGGCCTACTGAGGGGCATGTGCCACTGGAGGACGTGGCACATTCATCGATTATTTCATCTGTTTGAAGTCAGAAATTTGGGGGAAATGGTGAGTATAATGTCCATATTCACCACAACGAGTGCAAGGGAAGTTTGTCCAGAGGTTTTTATTGTTGTTGTTTCCTTGGAATTTGTTGTTATTGTCCCTTTGGGGGTTCTATTAACCTTGATTCTGGTTGCCCCCAATAGGTTGGTTTTGTTGGGGGTTATTTCCACCTGGTCCTGGGTTATTATTGTTTCATTTTTTTCCTTTCTTCTTGGTATTATTCAACTGATGGGCCAGATTTTCCGTATTCAAATGCTCAAAAGTATGAAACTATTGAATGGGAGAGGGCTGAACAAAGTTAACGCCGACATGTGGTTGTCCATGTGGAGGAGAAACTGGCTATGGAGGGCTAGAAAATGAAACTTACAGATTGTTTTGTGGCAATGATCCATAGGGCACATAGGAAGGTGAAGTGCATTCACTAGTACCCAAGTTATATGTTGAAGTAGAAGGGGAACCTAAAATTGGTTGGGAGGCTGGGCACATCATGAGTGTCGATGAGGGTCCACTCATGGGTGGAGGGGGAGCAACATGATATGGATGTTGGTAAAGGGGAGGAGGGTAATAAGATGGCCCTCCATATAGTTGTAGATATTGAGGTGCACTATACATAGGTGGTGGTTGGCTGTAAGGGTTTTGGTGTGTCGTGGTACCAATCAATCCATCCACAATGTGAGACATTCCAGGTTTTTCCTGGCCAAATGGTACAGGTCTAGGTGCATCAGGTAATACTATGTATAAGTAACCCAACTAAGCATAAATGAGGTCGAACGGTTGGGCCTTGGTGATGGATTCTTCTTCGGATTGGGGAAAGATGGATGCTACATCTTTGGCAAGTATAGAGATGAGTGATTTTAGAAACCAATAGAGACGTTGTTCTTTGGTGGTTTCTTCTTTACATAAACTACGTCGTCGATGCCATTCGTGGATTTGGTCAGAAATGTGCATAATTGAGGTTTGTTTTCACTCGGAGAGAAGTTCTAAACCAGTGTCATGATGAACTGGTAGTTGAAAAAAGGCCAAAAAGGATTTGGCCAAGGATTCAAAAGTCACATGGGACACTGAATTTTCATCCACATACCATTTGGCTGATGGACCAATGAGTGTTATTTGAAATAAAATTAAGAGGATGGAGTCATCCATGATGTTGTTTGAAGAGCACTATAAGTGGAAGGTCATAACATGGTTGGCAGGATCTTCCCCTGGTTTTCCTTCAAATTTTGGAATATTTGAAGGTAGATAGGTAGGCATATTGGGCCATGTGGGGTCATGTAAAATATGATCATTTGTGAGTTTAGTCAAATCAAGAATGTTGAGATATGCCAAGTATGGCATAGGGGGAGTTGGTGGAGGATTAGTTCCAACCATGGTGTGAAAAACTAGTGGACCTAACCCTTGAGAGGGATTTCGTGGAGTTGTACTTCTCCCTTGAGAAGAAGTTTCCCCCCCACCTTCTTGTGAAGGAGAGCTAGTGTATGGATGGCCTTGGGAATTGGACCCAAGCAAAGTGGAACCAAGAAAATATGATCCCAAAATAGTGGCACTCATGGGGGTGTGAGATGGTTGAGTCGGTGAGTCGATAAGACTAGGAACTCCTCCTAGAATCGGAACGAGATTCTGCAAGCATCTGGAACCATGGGGATTCTGTGGGTCCCCTATGATGTTTGACTAGCAAAGTGGATGTGTGAAAATGGTGATGTGAGAAATAAATGAACCAAAGACTTGTATAATTTGGACGTTCACAAGATAATATAACTCACAATTGCATGTAATCAAATGAGCATCATACATAAATAAACTGTAAATAATCATACATGTGGGTAGGTGGATTTTGTCCTCGTTGGGGAACAAATAAAACAAAATCTCGTGTCCTAAAATACATATCGACCTTCCTCTCAAATATAACTGGACCTTCCAATAACACTCAATAGTGGGGTCTGAAGCCACCGGAAGGGGAACTAGTGAAGGATGAAATAATCAATTATAATGAGGGGTAGAGGGTGGATATCCCGAAAGAGCTGGTGATATTTCCTAATAGCCACACAAAATCTGATCAAGGTGCAATTGCAGTCCACAATTTCCACCTAGGTAGATGTCCTAAATTTGGTCACTAGGTACCTCGGTCAAAGTGCGACATTTAGATTTTCGGCCTCAGAAATGGGTCAAGGGCTGGATCCCTTCCAAGAGTTGGGTAGCTCAAGGGGGGAACACACAAAACAACCAGACCTCGGCCTTCAACCCTTCACAGGTATGTCCCTGCCTTATGGTGTAGGAACACTTGACATGGAGGATTTGAAAGTTCCCTATTTGTCAACTTCTAATGTTTGAAAAATGTGAGAACCAGATAACGGGGGGTTATTTGGATACCTACCCCCGAGATCCTACCCAGGATAAAAAATTTATTTTGGCACCTCTTGTGGAGGAAAACTTAGTGAGTTTTTAGAAAAAAATTAGGTGTGGTGGGCTGAGAGATTGGGGGTGTGAACCAATCTCGTTTGAAATAAGTGGGTGTGGATAATTCCTCAAGAAATAGTGGGACGTTTCAGAATTCCTTTGGAGAAAACCTACTTCAACCTCCACAATTCAAGATGGAAATTATGTGAGTGAGGAGTGACTTTGTGTGTGAGCAAGTGAAAAAATGTGCCAAATTTTAATACATGAGGTGTGAATTTGGAACATGTGTACTTCCTGTGGTCCTTACAAATATTTGTTACCTATCTTACTAAGTTTCATTGGTTCAACCTTGCGGAATTTTAAAATCCCTAAAGAACTAGCATGTGGACATATGGGTCCTTACCAATCCTTTAAACTCCTGTTGACGGGTGTAAGTGACACACCGTCATCTGGAAGAATATATCCGGACTGGGGTTGTCTAATTAACCCAAGCCATTTGGTATGATCTATTCTGACAGGTTTAATGGCTACGTTAGCCAAATAGGGTCCTAAAACAAAGAAAGAAATAAACTATTCTAAACTATAACTATGATACTATGTACATGAATTTTATTATTTACAAGAGTTAAAACAAAAACATAAATATGAATATGTGATTATGAACAGGGTATTTACAGATTGCAAGTTTTGGTGGATGTCTTGCGAAATCAACGTTTTTGTAATTGTCTACGAAGTAGATAAAGAAAAGTAATATTTTTGTATTTTCTGTTTAATAATTTAAAATTTAAAAACTCAAAGATACTAATAAAACATAATCTAAAACAAGAACAAAATAATAGTCACAACCAATTTAAACTGTCTTATTTCACTAATAAACTAATAACGGAAATTGAATGCTATTAACACTAACCTGAGATTAGTCTCATAATGTGTCTATATCCTTGTACAGTTCAAACTTCCAGCTATCATGTCTGTGAGAAAAATCTATAACAGGCTTGTGGTAACATCTCCAGAATAAACTCAAGGTATTTTTGGGAGCAAGGATATAAAAAACAGGGTGATAAACATATAAATCCAGTGACCTTGTAATGATGAATGTATACAGTAAAATAAATTTTAATGTGAAACATTCATATGATACATCAAATTAACATCAATCATACATCGATGACATTAAAATGAAATAACGATCACCGATATAATATATGAAACAACAAGTTATAGACAAAGTTTAGAGCGTTGAATAAAATGAAACATTACATGCTAGTGAAGCTAAAGCTGTGTAACATGTATATATTCCATAATATAAGATGAAAAACATAGATGGAACAATGTCACGCTGGTCTAAAGCCGAAATGTGAACAACTTGTCCATAAATTATTGAGGAATTACATGTCCATAGTGCGTTCCAAAAAGGATCCTTTTCACTAACAAAGTAAACAATATTTAAAGTAACCTGGGATTCACATACTCATATCTCACAGGATAGAGTTGAATCTCTAGAATCAAGTAATATTACAAAAACAGTGGATTGGAAACAACTCATAACAGAGTTGGTTTATTGAAAAATTAAACCAAAGTTTTTAGGTGTATAATTGAAAATATTTCTTCCAAGTAATCAGTAGCAGAATCTCCCATCTCCCGAGAATAGCAAACCAATTTGATAAATTAGATTTTTTTTTTTAATAACTCATTTTATCAAAAGAGACTTCGCTACAGAATCAAAGATTCTGTAGCCAGTCTTTATTTTAGTAAAAGAAATCACAATTCAAAACTACTTATTTCGAATTAGATAACAAAATCAAATGAAATCACAACAAAAAGTTTTACCATTAAAAATCTGCCAAAGAGGGATCAGACAGTTCAAAGTTAATAATTTCCTTGACACTAGTCGTATTCTTAATGACTGTGTTTACAACTCTCTTGATACATTTATTCTCCCTCTTTGCATGTGCCTTGAGATCAAGGTTTTCTTGCTTCAACAGATCGTTCTGAGCAGTTAAAGATTTGATTCGGGCATGTAAGAGAGGAACCTCTGTATAGTAACGCTCAACCCAATCGAGACATCCATTACAGTGTACAGGGGAGACGATAGATCGACAAGGGACACAATCAACCAAGGGGGCTTTGGACCTATCTACTGTATGCTTTAGATCTTTCCTGATCCCCGAGAATCCTTCTTTACCCCTAAGACATGGTGGTAGATTTGTTATGAAATCATATGGTTCAGTATGAATGATAACCTCTCTCATGGAACCCTAAATTTCTGGATCTTCCCAAACTAGAAAATCCTCTATCTCAGGATCCGAACCCTCATTGATCTCGATCGAATCGATCTAGCTCAGATGAGTATCATTTCGGTTCCTTAGTTTCCTAGAGATAAGGCGACCCGCTTTCTTGTTCTTGAAACCCAAGTCTGTGCACTATTGTTTTGTTCTTTTACAAAGTTTCTTGGCATTGGTATGAACATTAACGTTCAAGCTAGCATCATTCATGGGAACAAGAGGGTCACTTGCCTTCAATTCATCAGTATCTTGCTCTGGAAATGCTGTAGGTGGAAACTTACATGACAATCCTTTGTCTAAAGGGGTTTTATCCGTAAACTCTGGTCTATTAATTGAATAACCGAACTGGTCTTCAACCATTGGCTTGTCTAAGTTAGGGTTGGTTGTTAAAAGAGGGTTTGCTATAGGATGAGCTTGGGTGAAGCCATTCCTCATCAAAAATATCTCCCAACTGTCACCTATGGTCGACATATGATACATCAACAAGATTTTAACCAATCCATGGTGAAAAAGGCTCGAGTCGACACTCTATCGCTTGTATCGTTTTGACATCTTATAAAGAGTCATAAATAAGTAAAAGGGAATATCTAAATTGAAACCTATGAAATTCATGAGAAAATAGATATGGTAGAGAAAAACCAATCTGTATCTACCCTCACATGTAAATAATTGTTTCAGAATTAACTCAAACTATGCCATCTAGGTTTTAACAGAGCGATAGGAATACCCTTGATGCAACAAATGGTTTTACGAGATGCCATGACCATACTCCACATGAATTCTTCTATTTGGTTGTTTTTGAACTAATTCTCTCCGTTTGAGGGGATCCTTGTTGCTTTGCTCACGAATTCCTCGGTCAATTCTAATTGTATGTCTCCTATATTAGCTCTGAAACCATCAAAGGTTTGCGCGAATGCTTTTGCCACCTGAAGATTATAACCCCAGAATTTTTCGAGGAATACATCCCAACCATGAATCTTTAAGTTATCAATAGCATAACCATGGGATAATAAGGCCTGAAATCTGTTTGGCTCTATGTGAACGACGGGCGCCATGACCACTGTAACTAGAATGCAACAGAGATTACTTGGAATAGTTTTAGGTTCAAATCGCGCAAGCAACAAAAACAAGTCCGAATGGAGAGTAAAAACAGGAAAATAGCAGAGCCTGAGGGTTAACATAACTCGAATAGTGGGAATGAAAACCAGACGGTTCATTGTATCCCTTACCATGTCTCGCGATGAGTGCCAAAATTACAGAGTACCAAACCCTATGCCGATAATGAATCAAGTCATTAATGTTTTGAGCTAGCAAGGTAAGGTGAGTACTCGAGTACATCAGACCTATACTCATTGGTATGAATGTTCATACAGCCATTGAAATCATAAAAAGGATATCAAATAATTAGCCAAAGTTCTTCATGAATCAAATCAATTTGATAGTGAACCACCAAACTATTGAAACAATAATAATCGTATTAACACAAAAATGGATCCAACAACCATGTCATAAGATTTGCATTTTAATTGAGTATCGATGAACTTTAAAAAGATGTTTCTAAGGCACAAAAAATTATGACACCAAGCTAAGTTTTACATTTAATTCATGCTTTCAGTCATGAATTAAAATAAAACGAACGAAAATGCAAACCATAAGAAATTAATATAGAAAGCTTTTAATCCAATAATCATTTCGAAACTCTAAAAAATGTTTACAAAATTGAGGTGATGGCAGCTACAGAAAAATGCAATTTCATCTGATCGTGTTAAATATCAAAATCATGTGTGGCTGCCAATAATGGCGACGTACTAGACGAAGTAGTTATCTCTGCATCACCAGAAAATCCGTGTTAGGGTGAATCAGAAAGAATGAATTTTTAAGAAACAGTAGATAGCAGGTCAAGCATCCTGATCAAAACTCAGAAAATAACGTAGTCTAGCATCAGATGTGTTTTTGTCAAAAATTCAATATGGTATCAAATCTAGATTACGAGAGAAACAATGTTTAGGGAATTGACTCCGATACTGTTGACAGGGCCACTGCTGCCAACATGCGTCCATAGCCTCGGTAGGGATGTCATTTAACCCACTCAAACACCTATGTCCTATCCAAGAGTTGTCCATTCATGATAAATAACGTCTTTACTTTTGATCAATTCAAAAGGACATACCTGGAGATTTTCTTAAACCCGACATTGCGTCGCTGCCAACATGCCTGTTCAGTACCTCGACGAAGTTGCCTTGGCATCATGCATGCATTTACCCGCTGCTAGCAGACTTGTTCAGTGTCTTGGCAGGTTTACAGACACTTCCCACACCTTGCAGTGCTTTCAACTCTCTAGAATTTGTTTACAAATTTGAAAAACTTTATGAGATTCAAGAGAGCAGGGTGATTCTAAAAAATCTTAGATTTTGAAAACAAAACTTGATCTTTTACAACTTATTTTCTCGTTTGACGACCTTTGTCATGATCTGAACACTTAGATTTCTGTTAAGAAACCATCTCGAGGGCAGGAAGGTATAATCGAGTTGTTTTCCTTAAAATAGGGACAACGTTAAGAGTTTTATTAATGATAATCGTGTCTTCTCGTAATTTTAGAGAGAAACCAGGAACACTGTTTTGAACAGAAAATTTCTTCTGCTGATCTGAGTTTAAGCGTTTAAAGCACTCATGCTTTGAAAAGTCATAAACTTTTTCTCTTGGATAAAAATTCTGATTTCTCTTCCACAAATGAAAAGGTGACTTAGACATGATTATTCAGAAACAAATAAAAAAACAAGCAAAATGAAAAGAACCAAAATTAAAAAAAAAACCGGAAAAGAAAATTAAACAAACAAAATATGTACAAAGGGGTGGATCTGGAATCATCAGGTGAAATACCTTTTGAGAGCCAGGCCATTCACTGGGAAAGTGTCTGGATGTCCCTCCAAATTATGCAGACGGAAAGAGATGGGACCCAATTTTTCAGAAATTACAAATGGTCCCAACCATAGATTCTGGAACTTGGTGTGTTCGCCTTTTCCTCGTGAGCTTTGTCCCACTTGAGAACCAAGTTTCCGACATCGAAATTCCTATCTGAAGAAGAATTTGAATCAAACCATCTTTTTACAATTTGTTGATGCTGATCCAGTTTCTGCTTTTCTTGTGTTCTTACTTCCTCAAGTTTCAATAAGGCGTTTATTCGATTTTCTAAAGGAGGGCACTCCTCTTCTTGAAATTTCTGCGATAGTTGTAGTGAGGGAAGTAAAACATGCGGAGGGAGAATTGCTTCTCTTTCGTAGATGAGAAAGAAAGGGGAATTACCAACAGAGGCTTTCGGGGTTACCCTATCATCCCAAAGTGCATTATACAGTGCATTGTGCCAATTTTTGTGATTTTCTGAAATTGTCCTTTTAATAATCTTGATTAAATTTTTGTTTGTTGATTCTACTAGGCCATTTCCTTGAGGGTAGTAGCTTGCATAATACTTCAATTTAATCCATTTTTCCAAAGAAAAAGCGTTCATATCAAGGGATGAGAATTAAGAGGCATTGTCAAAGACCAGACATTCGGGAACGCCGAATCGAGCGATGATATGAGAATTTAGGAAATATACTACTTGATTTGTGTTCACCACTTTCAAAGGTATAGCCTCAGACCATCTAGTAAAATAATCCGTTGCTGTAAGAATATAATTGTGCTACTGCTGCGAAGAGGGATTGATTGGTCCTATGATGTCAAGGCCCCATTACTAAAAAGGAGAATCTACAATAACATGCTGCAAAGGGAATGCTGCCTTTTTCACTCGTCCTGCAACCTTTTGGCAGATTATGCATTTACGACACAACGCATGGGCATATTTAAACAAAGTGGGCCAATAGTACCCATCTATTAGCACTTTGTGAGAAATGGTATCTCCACCGAAGTGACCAGCGGCTTCACCTACATGGAGTTCATATAGCACTCTCTCCGACTCTTCCTTTTCCAAACAATGCATAAGAACACCATCAAAGTTCTTTCGAAATAATACATCATTGATTAACTAGAAAGATGCATATTTTAGTCTAAGTGCTCTTCTATTTTTAGGATCAAGATTACGGGGAGAAGATCCATGTGTCAAATAAAATTTAATGTCCTCATACCGATAATTGTTAGTAACTTGTGCACAACTGATTTGTTTTTTGTTATGCTGATTTACAGTTAAGGTGTTGACTTGACTTTCATGTTCTTCAACTGAATCAACCACTAGTTTACATAGGCCTTGACCTCTAAAAATCTGTGTAGGGGTCATTTCGAGGTCATATTCTTGTAATGAAGTCATCAAATTTTCCCTTTTCTCACCCAGTTCCTTTTGTACTAACAAGTTTCTTACAGTTGGGTAAGGAACACTAACCTTGGTTCTGGATTTCAGCAAGTATGACCGGAAGTGTTTCACTGCTTTAAAAACAACACATGCCTATTGATCTACTGTAGGGTAGTTAAGTTCTTCTCCTTTAAAATCTCGGCTCATGAAGGCAATGGGTATCTCATTGTTTTCATCATTCTTCCGCATTAACAGTTCAGCATAAGATCGGTCAGAGGCGAAGGTATAAAGAGTGAAATTCTGAGAAAAATTGGGACTCATCAAAGAAGGGGCTTCTATTATAGATTTTCTAATTGAATCAAAGGCCTGAATTTATTGTGGTCCCCAATGGTACAAAACATCATTTTTAATTAAATTTTGTAATGGTCTTACCATTTCCGAGAAACTTGGGACAAATCTTCTGACAAAATTAATCTTGCCCAAAAAGGACTGCATGGATTTTTTGGAGGAAGGAGGGGGGAGTTTAGAAATAGCTTGGGTTCTTTCAGGGTCAATAATCATTCTGTATTTAGATACTGCAAACCCAAGAAGTTTACCTTTCTCTACTACAAAGACCGATTTCTTAGGGTTGAGGGATATGCCAAACTTGCAACATCATTCCAGGACAACCCTGAGGTGAGACAAGTGATCTTTCTTGTTTTTAGAGAACATGATGACATAATCAAGATAGATCATGACTGATTGGTTAATGAGGCCATGAAAATAAATATCCATTTCTCTCTGGAAAGTGGTGCTAGCGTTTATCAGTCCAAAAGGAATTTTCCTGTAGGCTTAATTTCCCCATGGGGTGAGAAAGGTGATTTTAAGCTGATCTGAGGGAGACATGAGGACCTGGTTCTATCCCGAAAAGCCATCTAACAAAGATAGTCTTTCAGAACCAGACACCTACTATAAAATTTGTTCCATTGGGGCAATGAGGTAGTTATCTTTATCAGATGCTTGGTTTAGGTTCTGAAAATCGAAACAAAGTCAAATTTCACCACTTTTCTTCCTTACAGGGACTAGATTAGACACCCATTGTGTGTGCCTTACCGAGAAAATTATCTTTGCAGTTAGTAATTTATTTAGTTCTATTTTAACAATGGGTTTCAATTTAGGGTGCATCTTCCTCAATTTCTGTTGAAAAGGATGAGTCTGAGATTTCATGGGGATGACATGTTGTATGATATTAGGGTCGAATGTTTTCAAGTCATGATACATCTAGGCAAAAATGTCTTTAAATTATTTAACCAATTTTATGAAAGCATATCGTTCTTGCTTGGAGCATCCTATTCCCGGATTGATATTTTGAGGATTTTCCTTTGTTCCTAAATTAACCGTCTCATAAATCAAAGAATAATTGTTCGTTTTACAATTAACTGTCCCTCTAAATTTATCATGCAAGTCATAAAAAATCTCTAGTCTTACAACATATCTAGGGATAGAGTTTACCAGATCGGATGTCAATTAAGGAGATCTAGGATCTGATATTACCGTGAAGTTTCAGAGATTTTCATCGTGAGTGCCTTCATCAATGACTGCACCTTGAAAAGTATCTTCCATATGCATGAAGTTGATAATTTGTTGATCATCATCGAATACTCTCCAATTTGTGATGTTATCCGGGATTGACGGCCTGAACAATAATTCAATTGAAAAAGAATTAGGGGAAAGACCTTTTGCAGACAATAGTTTAGAAGCAACATTGGTCAATAAATCAACTTCCGAATTACTTAATCTAGGGATGGAATTTATGTTGAATGCTGAAAAGTTTTGCATTAAACTCCATACCTCGGTTTGGTATCTTTTCAGATGTAGTGATAAGCAATGTATGGAGTTTCTTACCCTCCTAACCATGATTTATGAATCACCAAATACCATTAAATTCTGCACATCCATATCCAAAGCTTTCCTAATCTCTTGTATTAGTGCTTCGTACTCGACGGTGTTGTTAGTGCACTCAAACTCTAGCTGGCAAGTAATAAAAGTATTATTACATGCATGATCGATGAGTATGCAACCTGCACCTAATCCTTCTTTGGATTTGGATCCATCAAAGTACAATGACCAGATTTGGGCTTCGTCAGCAATACTTAGCATACTTGGAAAAGTTGATATCTGAGTATAAGTCATAACTTCTGATTTCTACCTAGGATCAATAATAGGAGAAATTTCGGTCATGAAATTACCAAAGAAGGTATTCATTCTATGAATTTAGAATGAATTAGTAGATGCAGTGAAAGGTTCATTTGCATAATTTAGATCTGTCACAGTATGCTTAAGATAGCATTCTCTATTTATCCTGATTTTGTTGGGCTGTCCATTTTCAGGTAGCCACAAATGAGACCAATCTGTGGCAAAGTAACCATGCAACTGTTCTGACCAATCCCTGCTTAAAAGAAAGCCGTAAACTTTAGGGATATCAACAACGATGATGTTAATTATTTGATGAACCTTAGGATTGGAATATAATCTAACCAGAACATTCTTAAGCTCACCAATTACCTTAACGTTTGTTCGATCTAGCTGGATGATCTTGAGATCAAAAGGTTTAACTTCTGCATTAATTTTTTGACAAATAGATAGAGGCATCGTGTTTGACGATGCACCAGAATCGACCATGCAATTATGTACATTCCTATTGAAAATTGCAAAGGTTAACAAAAAAGGCAGGACATTTTTTCAAGCATTAACAAAAGGGTTTTGCTGATTTTTAGCTGCTGTCCCTAAAATATTTTTATTTACATTTGCTACAATTTTTCCTGCTAAATCCCTTTTATCTGGAAGTTCATATGTCGTTTTAGTTGGGATTTTTTTGGCAGTATTTGAATCAATTTCTGCTAGGATCGATGTTTTTACTATTTTCAACAATATTTTGAAGCATTTTCTTCAAAATAAGGGGAAATTTCAGTAGCTCAAAAACATAAATATTAGTTCTCATTTTTTTTAGATCCTCAATCAAACAGTATTCTAAAACTGGAGCAACTAAGCTCTGTTTAATTTCAGCTTGCTTTGACTATTTTGGAAACACATTTTTACCGACCTCAGAAGAGGGTTTGTTTTGTGTTTTACTTCTTGTGTTATAGGGGTGAACAATTTCAAAATTTGCTTGGAAGATACTGTCCGAGAAGTGATCGAAGATAGTAGGATATGATTCCTCTTCTTCCGGTTCTTCTTCCTCAACTATGTCTTCAGAATTTTCGGGAGGGTCAGAGGCAAAATTATCATGTGCTTCTAAGATGGTTTGCATAGCGTACTGTAAGCTTTCGAAATTTAGACCTTCAGTGGTCGGGTTTGGCCGGTTGGGAGGAAAAGGTTTTCTGAAAGGAGGTTTAAAACTTCCTTTGGTTATTGATGCCTCCTTGGTTGATCTCTTCAAGTCGACGACCTGATTGTATAGTTTTTGGAAAGATTTCTACAAGATTTCTAAATCTAAATTTTCCGATTGATTTTTCGTTTGAGGAGGCCTAGTAAGGATCTCTATTTTATTTTTAGAGTATGAAGTTGTTTCGGTTTCGCTACTAAGATTATCTTTGAGACTCAAAATGTCCTTTTCAATTTGGTTTGCCTCCTCAAAGGAGTCAAGCAATGTGTTATTTTTAGACCTTTTGACCCATATAGCTATATTATTGTGCAAGGCTTTAGCATAATATGCAACGATTAAACTCTTAGCAGGCATTGAATCTGCATGGATTTTATTCTTTAAAGTAAGAAATCTTTGGTTAAAATCTTTCACTTTTTCCTTAAGATGCATTTTTAAGCTGAAAAGTTCCATAATCAAGACTTCTGAAGATTTATCATCTCCAAATTTTTCCAAGAAACACGTTTCAAACTTGTCCCAAGAGACAATGGTTTGAGGCTGTTGAGCGAAATACCATGTGGAGGCATTTCCCTCAAAAGTATAAGGGAATAATATGCATACTACATCCTTGTGTTCAACACTCCGGAGTCTAATGGCCAACATAAATTTTTTGATATGATCCTCAACAGACTGTTTTGAGTCTGGATCAAATTTGGGCAGCCATTTTTCTAGATGTTTCGGTAATGGGTGCTAGGGTCTGGGTACAACCACAACATCTTGATTGAACCAAGGTCTAGCATGATTGTTTTGATTTTCCATGGGAGTTGGTGGTGTAGAAGGTTGAGATGGTTCTGATGAAGAACTGACTTTGTATGAAGATTCTTTCCCTGAGGAGGATGGAGATGAACCAGGTGGGGAAGGTGGGATACCAAATCCTCTGGTTCCAAGGGTAGGTGTTTCGATAAGGTTGGTAGTATTATCACCTAAAGGGTTTTGGAGTAGACCAGTGCCTTGAATTTGTTCTCGAATATCTGAGAAGTCTAGGGGTTGATTAAGTGGCCTACCCGGTTGTCTGATATGGGCTAAGGCACTATGTGTTCTTATGAGTGACTGACAAACAATTTCTTAGACATCGACCCCTTAAGGAACTAGTGTCACTAGTTCAACGAGGATCTCAGGGTTATTGTTTGAGGTAGTTGCTGTTTCAAGTGTAACCTTGTTGTCTGAGTGACTACGCATTACGACAGGGAAGTGAGTGTGTGGGGGAGGAGTCTTTCAACCTCCACGTGCCATCAATTGAATTAAGGCCCTCCTTCTAGTGCCATTTGTTAACAGGCGTAAGTGACACACCATCAATTGGAAGAACAGATCAGGACCGGGGTTGTCTAATTAACCCAAGCCGTTTGGTATGATCTATTCTGACGAGTTTAATGGCTCCGTTAGCCAACTAGGGTCCTAAAACAAAGAAAGAAATAAGTTATTCTAAACTATAACTACGATACTATGTACATGAATTTAATTATTTACAAGAGTTAAAACATAAACATAAATATGAATATGTGATTATGAACATGGTATTTATAGATTGCAAGTTTTGGTGGATGTCTTGCGAAATCAATGTTTTTGTAATTGTCTATGAAGTAGATAAAGAAAACACATATTTTTATATTTTCTGTAAAAACTCAAAGATAGTAATTAAACATAATATGAAACAAGAACATAATAATAGTCACAACCAATTTAAACTGTTTTATTTCACTAATAAACTAATAACAAAAATTGAATGCGAATAACACTAACCTGAGATTAGTCTCATATTGTGTCTATATCCTTGTACAGTTCAAACTTCCAGTTATCCTTCCTGTGAGAGAAATTTGTAACAGGCTTGTGGTAACATCTCCAGAATAAACTCAAGGTATTTTTGGGAGCAAGGATATAAAAAACAGAGTGATAAACATATAAATCCAATGACCTTGTAATGATGAATGCCTACAGTAAAAGAAATTTTAATGTGAAACATTCGTATGATACATCAATGTAACATCAAGCATACATCGATGATATTAAAGTGAAATAACGATCACAGATATAATATATGAAACAACAAATTATAGACAAAATTTAGAGTGCTGAATAAAATGAAACATTACATGCTAGTGAGGCTAAAGCTGTGTAACATGTATATATTCCATAATATAAGATGAAAAACATAGATGGAACAGTGTCACGCTGGTCTAAAGCCGAAATGTGAACAACTTGTCCATAAAGTCTTTAGGAATTACATGTCCATAATGTATTCCAAAAAGGATCCTTTTCACTAACAAAGTAAACAATATTTAAATTAACCTGGGATCCACATACTTATATCTCACAGGATAGAGTTGAATCTATAGAATCAAGTAATATTACAAAAACAGTTGATTGGAAACCACTCATAACAGAGTTGGTTTATTCAAAAATTAAACCAAAGTTTTTATAAAACATAAGGAAGGAGAAAATACTAATTATTTAGGCGTATAATTGAAAATATTTCCTCCAAGTAATCAACAACAGAATCTCCCATCTCCTGAGAATAGCAAACCAATTTGATAAATTAGAAAAACAATTTCTAATAACTCATTTTTATCAAAAGAGACTTGGCTAAAGAATCAAATATTATGTAGCCAGTCTTTATTTTAGTAAATGAAATCACAATTCAAAACTACTTATTTCGAATTAGATAACAAAATCAAATGAAATAACAACAAAAAATTTTACCATTAAAAATCTGCCAAAGAGGGATCAGACAGTTCAGAGTTAATAATTGCATTGACACTGCTCGTATTCTTAATGACTACGTTTCTAGCTCTCTTGATATGTTTAGTCTCCCTCTTTGCATGTGCCTTGAGATCAAGGTTTTCTTGCTTCAACGGATCGTTCTGAGAAGTTACATATTTGATTCAGGCCTGTAAGAGAGGATCATCGGTATAGTAACGCTCAACCCAATCGAGACATCCATTATAGTGTATAGGGGAGACGACATATCGACGAGGGACACAATTGACCAAGGGGGCTTTGGAATTATCTGTTGTATGCTTTAGATATTTCTTGATCCTTGAGAATCCTTCTTTATCACTAAGGCATGGTGGTAGATTTGTTACGAAATCATATGGTTTAGTATGAATGATAACCTCCCTCGTGGAACCTTGAATTTTTGGATCTTCCCGAACTAGAAAATCCTCTATCTCAGGATCAGAACCCTCATCGATCTCGATCAGATCGATTGAGCTCAAATGAGTATCATTTTGGTTCCTTAGTTTTCTAGAGATTAGGCGACCCACTTGCTTGTTCTTGAAACCCAAGTCTGTGCACTGTTGTTTTGGTCTTTTACAAAGTTTATTGAAATTGGTATGAACATTAATGTGCAAGCTAACATCATTCACGGGCACAAGAGGGTCACTTGCATTCAATTCATTAGTCTCTTGCTCTATAAATGCTGCAGGTGGAAACTTACACGACAATCCTTTGTCTAATGGGGTTTTATCCGTAAGCTCTGGTCTATTAATTGAATAACCAAACTGGTCTTCAACCACTGGCTTGTCTAAGTTAGGGTTTGCTGTAGAATCAGCCTGGGCGAAGCCATTCCTCATCAAAAAGATCTCCCAACTGTCACCTATGGTTGACAGATGATACATCAACAATATTTTAACCAATCCCTGGTGAAAAAGGCTCGAGTCGACACTCTGTCGCTTGTATCGTTTTGACATCTTATAAAGACTCATCAATAAGTAAAAGGGAATATATAAATCGAAACCTATGAAATTCATGAGCAAACATATATGGTAGAGAAAAACCAATCCGTATCCACCCTCGCATGTAACGAATTGTTTCAGAATTAACAACAAACTATGCCATCTAGGTTTTAACAGAGTGATAGGAATACCTTTTATGCAACAAGTGGTTTTACATGATGTCATGAACAAACTCCATGGGACTTCTTCTATTCGGGCATTTTGAACCATTTATATCCCTTTGAGGGGAGCCTTGTTGCTTTGCTCACAAATTCCTCAGTCAATTCTAATTGTATGTCTCCTATCTTAGCTCTGAAACCATCAAAGGTTTGCGTGAATTCTTTTCCACCTGAAGATTATAACCCTGGAATTTTTTGAGGAATACATCCCAGCCATGACTCTTTATGTCATCGATATCATCGTCATGGGATAATAAGGTCTGACATCCATTCGGATCTATGCGAACGACATACGCCATGACCACTGTAACTAGAATGCAACAGAGATTACTCGGAATAGTTTTAGGTTCAAATCGTGCGAGCAACAGAATCAAGTCTGAATGGAGAGTAAAAACACGAAAAATAACAGAGCCCGAGGGTTAAAATAAATCGAATAGTGGGAATGAAAACTAGATGGTTCATTGTATCCCTTACCATGTCTCATGATGAGTGCCAAAACTATAGAGTACCAAACCCTATGCCGATAATGAATCACTTCATTAATGTTTTGAGCCAGCAAGGTAAGGTGAGTACTCGAGTACAACAGGTCTGTACTCATTGGTTTGAATGTTCATACGAACATTGAAATCATAAAAAGGATATCAAATAATTAACCAAAGTTCTTCATGAATCAAAGAAATTCGATAGTGAACCACCAAACTATTGAAACAATAATAATCGTATTAACATAAAAATGGATCCAGTAACCATTTCATAAGATTTGCATTTTAATTGAGTATGGGTGAAATTTAAAAAGATGTTTCTAAGGCACAAAAAATTATAACACCAAGCTAAGTTTTATGTTTAATTCATGCTTGCAGTCATGAATTAAAATAAAACAAACGAAAATGAAAACCATAAGAAATTAATAAGGAAAGATTTTAATCCAACAATCATTTCGAAACTCTAAAAAATGTTTACAAAATTGAGGTGAAGGAAGCTACAAAAAAATGCAATTTCATCCGATCGTGTTAAATATCAAAATCATGTGTGGTTGCCAACAAATCCCTAATGTTGTTTATACTAAGAAAGCTTGAAAAACTGTCCTAGATTGCAAGCATGTGGGCATGTATGGGCCCGTTACTTTGATCTTTAAACTCCCCTAGTGATGTAAATTAAGAAAGCAATTTCAAGAAACTATCCTAAGTTTGCAACATGTGGGCATGTATGGGCCCTTACAACTTTAAGATGATTTCAAAAAGAAACTAAGAGGAGCCCTAGGGGGGCTTTGTCCTCTCCTAAAGATTTTTTGTTAAGGGAGATGAAATGTCTCCTTAAACACCTTTATGATTCTCAAGATCACTCTATGGTGTGAGATAAGAGCATACTCAATGATCACAGTTAATTTCTGGTCCCAATGCAAGTGTTTTTTATATGTGATAGCAATAATCTCAACTTAAATTTTACAAACCAAAAAACCATCCATGTGGAAACCAAAGAAAAAGAGGAGAATATTTGGTTATTTTTACCCCCCTAAGTGCCTATGTTTAGCTAACCTATCATATGGGAAAGGAGTCTAAGTGGAGTGCATGGACATTACAAATTGCATGAAAGTAAGAATTTGAAGGCTAGGGGCCCTCAAATCATCATAAAAACCCTTACAATTTTGAAAATATGGAAATGTGCACGGGTTACAATTATGACAGAGCTACAATGGGCGCACAATGCACAGAGAAAAGAATCATTTTGGGTGCACAGTGCGTGTCTGTGGGCTGGAATACCTGCACACTTTCTGATACGCATCGGGGGGGAAATTTTTGAGTGAAATTCTCCTCCTCTAACTCAGAATTTTGCTTTTAACAAGTAAGGCTGGGCCGGTTTTGGTACCTGCAAGACAAATGGATTAAAAATAAGTGCTCTCTAAGCCCAAATAGGGTGGAATTTGATACCTTTTCCCCAGTATGGTCACCAATCTATTGTGCCCTTTTCATCACTTGGGTGAACAAAACAATGGCACTTGCATGCCTAGTTGGGCCTGCTAGACAAGACATGAGTTTGTGAGTGGTTTAAACAAGCCAAACACATGTAATAAACAAATAAACAAACTGAAACAACTAAAGAAATAAAAACTAGAATGCATAAGAAACTTAGAACTATAAATAATCAACCAATGACCAAGATTATGCCACCAATGGATAACTATATTAGTTGGCAAAACACCGTAGAGAAAAATGAGGAGTTATGGGTCCCCTCTTCCTCCTTGGGAGGGCTCTTGAGTTCCCTATTGGAGATATCTTCTTACAATGGAATAAAAATGACAAATGATGAATAAAATCAATGCCTATTCCCTCAACAGGTGAGTGGAATGGCCTATTGCAATGATGCTTGAATACTCCTAGGATAAAAGAGGATTCTCAAGGGAGAATTGAGGAAACATAACAATACTATAATGATCTGGGTTTCCTAGTGCACCCATGGCCTCCATTTATAACATTTCTTCAAGGCAAAATTCAACTAGTATTCTTAGTGTGAACAAGGGTCCCCTTAGGGCACCCTTTGGTCCTTGACCAACCCCCCATTCGGATTTTGCTCAGATCTGGAGGTCAAATCAAGTAGGGAGCTAGTCCATAAGTGGTTGGGGGTCTGACAAGAACCATAAATGCGTGGTTCATAGGAGTGTGCATATTTTATCGTACAGAGTCACACATTTGGCGCATTGTGCGCTCTACGAGCTTTGTTGGCCCGCACACTGTGTGTGTGCTTCCTTTAATGAGTTTGCGCATGTCAATTTTTTCCCAATTGTATGGTTTTTGCCTTTTGAAATGCATTTTGGTGCTCCAGGTGAACTAATTGCTGTTGGCATTACTGTATTTCTGTAACCATTTGCGTGCAATGTTGCGGACGAAATTTCGATGATAACAACATGAAATACTAATTTTCAATTGTTTTGTTTCAGAAAAAAATGGAACCTGTTACCGACCAAACTAGTGACCTCGTCAAGGTCCCTCGAGGCACCAAGGATGTACCATGTAGGACAAGTGCCCAACTCCTACGCTAAAGGAATTTGAGAGGCTTCTTTAACACAATAACTTCACCCAAAAATTAATAGATGAGTGCTTATGCGATATAGAGGTGAAGGTAAGAGTTAATTATTTAAGATAACTAATCTAAAACTATATATAGCAGACCTAAGTAACGCACATCAACAGACAAAACCAACTCTAAAGGTTTGATATAAATCAATAAAATAGTGCAAAAGAGCGGTGAAAATCCCTTACCAATTTCTCAGATCAAATCCTTGTTATTACTCTTGGTAATGTGTTTGTTCTTAACTTATTCTTTCTTGTCCTGAGTTTCACATTTGCAAAATGTGTAAACATAGCATAAAACAACAAGAAAAATGGCCATTTGGAGGCCTCCCATAAGTGCTAAGCACCTTAGATCACTAGATATGTGGGATAAGAAGATAGAGAAGCAAGGTATTAATGATTTCTTATGCCCAAAGATTCAAATATGAACAAATTTGTAATTTCCAGCTAGTTGGAAATCGTTATGCAGATTTGGGGTTCAAATCCCCCTAGGGTCAAAACCTAGAAAATTATTCCAGCAAGATAATAACCTTATAATGACTTGAAATTGCTTATATTTATCCCAAAAATTCAGATTTCACTACAAGGAGAACACTTTCTAGCAAAGGTTTTTAGTGTTACAAAATTTAGCAAAATTAAAAAAAAAACCTTCGCGACAACCTCCTCTATTAACTGCGAATGTTTTTTGAATTTTTGGTGATTTTATTATCAAAACATATCGGTGATCAGTTAAATAAAATGCCTCAATGCGTACCTAAACATAAAACAAATTGGAATGACTTTACATAAAATTCCCTGGAACGTACTTAAAACCAAAAAACACATCGGTGCGCCATTACATAAATTCCTGGTGCCGACATATAACAAATCCACATTGGGAACCATTACATTAAATGCCCAATTTCATACATAAGATGAAAACGTGTCGGTTCGCCATTACATTACTGCCCCAATGCATACATATGACGAAACGCACCAAGGCGGTTATGGTTATTATGCCCCATATTCCCATTTTGTTGTATGTGACTCCAATGCGCTTGTATTTTATGTCCGTCCCGATGCTTATATAATTCGTATGTTCCAGTGCCTATATTAAGTATAACACCCCAATGTATTTATCTTATTAAGCACACTAGTGCGTTTAATTTTTTTAAAACACCAGTGCTATTATTATTTAAAAAGCTAATGCATATTTATCGCATGCCCACCGTAAAATTTGAAAATGATATATATTATCACACATTTTATGCATTGATGCTTCTGTATAATTAATATGTACCAATGCTTTAGTATGCTTAATATGCACCAATGCGTATAACCCTTTAAAAAAAACTGATGTCTATATTATTTCAGGCACCATTTTGTGAGTTCATAAGAATGCATCGATATGTATATATTTTAATTATTATTATTTTTTTTATAAATATTTTATATAATCATATTGTTTTTTATATTTTTGTTATTGCATTTTGATATAATGAAAACATTAGTGCCTTATCCAATGGATTACACCTCTGTTATTTTCAACAATGTAAATCATTCACATATTAATTAATCATTTATTTGCAACAATTTAAATAATTCACATATTAATTAATCAACAATGCAATATTTTACAACATTTGACAATGCAATAAAATAACAAACCCATTTTATTATATATGAATAAGAGACCCATGGTCATTCAAAATGGGACAACATAAAGGTCCTCAATAATCAAAATAGAACCAATATGTAATTGTTATAGATATTGGTAACATGTTCTCATGCAATTGGGACATTATATCCAGTACATTAAGCAAAAATATCCTTGATTTTTACAAACCAATATAACAAAACATAAAACTTGTAGTAATATTCAATTATATTGATTGTTATTCATCACTTGAACTGCTTTCATTGCTTGAGCTATGTGCATCCCTAATTTCTTGATCAGTTGTAGGTGATATTGTACTTTGGTTATCTAAACAAATGTTTTCTTGCTCGACTTCTTTTTGACGTTTCAACTTCTCATGTTCCATATACAAACATAAAAATAAAGCGTAATAAGTAAATCTACTTTTATAATATAGTATAATATACATGATTGCGTAAATAAAGAAGTGTACCATACTAGTGATTGATTCATAAACCATACACATCGTTTCAAAGCCTTGCCTCATGCTGTTTATCACAAGATTTTCTGTTGGCTCCTCTCAATACTTCGCTTCCTGCATGTTTAATACGCCATGACAAAGCATAGCCGATATAATTAATATAAAGGTTTCTTATTATTCCATTAATTATAAAACAATGGAAGTTAAACAACATAACTACTTACAAATTGTTCAATTAAACCTTGATACTTCAACATATACTCACAACTCTTAGTTAACCCAATGTTAATCAATTGTTCGGTTGGATCTTCTTTGTATGTTATAACCTATTAGAAGACATCCATAGATCAATTTAAATTAATTATTTACATATAAATATTACAAAAAATATGAAAACTTAAGTAACGTCAAAAACGTAAGTACTCACAAAATTTGCAATCAAACCTTTTTTTCCCTTGTCATCCTGTCTTATGTGTTGATTGGATTCCATTTTCTTTTCTTTTTCTATAACAAAAAAATTGAAAATTAGTATTTAATATGATAAATAAATTCGATGTACATAAAAGAATAAATGAATGATCACATACCTATGATGCACGTTGTTGTTGAGATGCATCCTCCTATGATGCAATTATGTTCATTTCTTTTACCATCTCATTGTACACTCTTTTGGACATCCTTATCAACGTATATTGGATTTCCATTCGTTTGTCACTTAGAATTTTCACAATATTTCTGAAAAATGAAAAAAAAAACACAATAATTTATTTTTAAATGGACATGAAAGTAAATATAGCAAAATCAATTAATTTGGTAATTATTTGAACATATTATAGAAAAACATGTTTACTAATAATACCTTTTATATGATTCTTTTTTGTTATTGTAAGTTTTTTCTATTGCAAGTATCACGGGTCTCATTGACCATGGCTCCACAAACGCTTCTTGTAGTGTATGTATAACCTGATTCTTGGAGCCACTAGATTGATATTTGTATTGTAAGTGGAAATTACATCTATATGTTCTTTCCACTATATCCCTCAAAGCTTTGTAAAACAATTTGACCCTCTCATTAACTTCAATCATTATTCTATATGAACTGATGACCAAGTCATCATCATCATTTACATCCTTAACAATTTTTGTCCTCTTAGGACGAGATTCCATTCCCTCGCTATCGGTCCCTGCATAAAATTAAAAAAATGTGAAATCGAGTGTTTAAAATTTGTTAAATATTAATGTTAAGAAATTCGTTTTTAGTAAAAGTCAAAGAAAAACTTAATGTTGATTACCTTTTTGTAAGTTTTAAACCCATGAAGTAAAGTAATGAATACAGATTCTTAAGCAAAACATAAATTAATCAATGGCTCATACACATAATACACATATATTTACACTGGAAACCCTTAACCGGGAGAAAACCAGCCTTCCTTGGTGCCACACCTTTCAACTCTTCATGGTATTAATTTCACCATTCACCATACAATATATACAATATTTTAGGTATTATGTAGCTACCAAAACCCTAATCCCTTAATCCAGGATTAATTTAGAAAACCGTTAAAAATAGAAAAATTCGCTAAAATAGAAAAAACCGCCCAAAAAAATTTTCAGGCCGCTGCCCCAAACCTTGTTGGCTCTGGGATACCGCCCAGAGCTGAACATTGCACATAAACAGGGGGGGGAAACCTGGCCCCCTCTGGGACCCCCCAGGAAAGCGCCCGATGCACACGACAAACACAATGAAGGAAGTTGGGATCGTCAGACGCAGTTGTCGAATCTGACGTGGCCACACACACACATGAAAAGAATATAACACATACCCAACACTTTCGATCCACCTATTTCCTCTCTTTGCGACATTTCCATAAAGATTTTATGCTCTTTTGCACCAAGATTGCGAACAATCTTATCGAGTTTCTTCAAAATTTTTCTCTGCATGAAATGTATTAACCAATACACATAATTAATTTAAACTTACAAATATTTGAAATATATTAAATTTTTAATAAAACTTAAATAACTTTCCTCCCTCTCTTCTTGGGATGGGCTACCATTGCGCTCATCGCAATAAGATGTTTTCTTTGAACTTCTATCAACCATCTTGTATAAAAAAACAAGAATCATCTAAAATAAAAATTGTGATTTTTTTATACAATCTAGTATTTTGGTGTGCTTGATTAAACATAATGCACTAGGACATAAAATATATACTCTTTCCAGGGCATCAAACATATACTCACATTGGCATGTACTATTAGTCATTGTGCACCCCTAACCCGTATGCATATGATATGAAATCAATACTATTTATTTTTTTGACCAATCGATGCTTTTCAAAAATATATGTGCCCAGGTACGCTTTTCTATAAAGTGAGCACTGGGTTGATAGTTCTATACAATGCGCACCAGGACGATTTTCCAATATTGTGTGCACCGCATACCACAATTTTTTTTTTAAAATCGCTGACAATATCAAGGATGACAGGGTTTGGGATTTGATGCGATGAGTGGTACCATTGTAATGGATACTGAACACTGCATGTGTAACTAAACAAACCCTATACAAATATATTGTTTAAAACAATTAACCATATAAACATCTATTGCTTAAAAAAAGGGGGGAACAAGAAAAAAAAGAAAGAAAGCTACTACTTCCAACACCGAAGGTAACTATGAAACCCTTATATTTTTTTTAACATGCATTGAAAATAATTTGAATCAAATAGGGAAATATTGAAATGATCAGTGGACTGAAATCACATACCTACAATTTCTTTCCTGCAAAATTGTATGTGCCCTAATGATCCCTTCCGATTCTCGCTCTTCAAAAAAATCCAACCACTCCAAATTATTTCGTGGTAAATATCTCTTCCATAAATCCTCCCTCTAAATTCTACCAAAAAAATGAAATAATGAATAGTATTTTAATTTATAAACAAACACGTTTTGAAAAGTGAAATTCTCTCTCTTTTTGCGCTGTGTTTTTTCAATTTGTATGTAAAAGAACTTTTTTTTTTTGTAAATAAAAATATATATTACTTTTCCGTAGAAAAAAACTTGCGTGTCTAAATGTACATGATAGCATACCAATTGTTAGAATGCCAAAATTTCTTCTTACACTGGGCATCCGCCATGGAGACCCTCTGTACTGGGAGGACGAGGCTTTGGTTGAGCCTGTTCAAACCAATTCTAACCAGAGGAACCCGGATGGTCCTTGCCTGGTATGAGAGATCGAGAGGCATGTCCTAGGATGTAGTGTATGCCATGGAGATCCTCTGTACTAGGAGGATGAGGATCTAGTGGAGCATGTGCAAACCAATTATGACCAAAAGAACTCGGATGGTCCCCGCCTAGCATGAGAGCTTGAGAGGCAGGCCCTGGGGGGTTGTGTATGTGAAATCGGCTATAGTAGGCTGGCCCTCATTGGAGATTTCCTCTTTCTTGTAGCATGGCTGAGTAGAGCACCAGGTAGACTGGAATTCCGGTAGAGCAAGCTAAATCTTAGAGCAGAACTAGCAGAATGATGTTGTGCTTTGGGCCCAAGTGCCCAATATAGAACTTCCAACAAGGTAAAAAGACTAGAAGGACAGAGGCATTGATGGATCTGGTATCCATTAGTGCAGGTGTAATGACCATAACTGAAATCGTACTGAAGTCGAGGAGCCGATCCTGGGCCTCCATTAAGGCCCAACACACTAAACCTTGGTGCTCATGTAGACTAACCATCGTGATTGGACATGGGGGAGGGTGGCGGAAAAGGGATTTAATTGCCCTCATAATCGCCCCATCCATTGACGCATGTGGCCCATGTGTCACCCCATATGGGGATATGTAAAAGAACTTATTAAACCATATATTTTAAAAATTAAATTTGCTATCAAATCGATGCGTCTCACCGATTTGTGCGCACTGGTGCGTATACAATAAGGAACACATCGATGCTAATTTTATAGAAAAAATAGAAATGCAAACCTTTTCTATTAATTTTTTTTGATATTTTGGTTTGCAAAGGTTTTAACAGATGTAACGGTTTTATGCATTTCATAGTTGGTCACACTGGTGCATTATATCTATCTATCTCTCTCTCTCTCTCTCTCTCTATATATATATATATATATAAAATAAATTTTAATATCAGATTCTTGCACATATTGATGATGGTTTTGGCTCAAATGTAGGGAAAATAAGGTTATAATATCAAATGGCCAATACTTTATATTCCATCTCATTCCATATCATTGAAAGTTTGTCAACTTCTCCTACATCGTTTGAAGTAAGTCTAGATTTTATTTATAATTCATTTATCTGATTGAATCCATGTCATTTATGCACATGCATTTGAATAATTGTACATTGAATTTTGTAGGATCATAAATTGGGATCAAGTTTAGATGAGTATGATATTCCACCAGTGCAAAAATGCTGCAAGCTCTTATCAGGAGAAATATATCGCAGGAAATTGTTTGATGAAAATGGACAATTGCTTTACTCTTCCAATTGTATCATGCCATATTCCAGTAACATGTAGCCCCAATCAACGATATTACACCATGAATTTGATCTCTTTTATGACACACTAGTGGTATGTGGTTGTTCAAAATGTAAAGGGTTTTAGAAGAACCCTCAACCTATCACATTGTCTCATTATATTAATGATCGACTACCCAAAGTTGATGGTCTAATACCTCCCACTGCGGTCAGTAATCCAATAGGTGATATAGAAAATACATGTAGGAACACTTCCATATGCTCATTTTTTGAAAAGTTGGAAGCAAGATCAACTATGTTTCATCCTAAATTAGCCAACCTGTCTCCTTCTGTTGAGTAAATGAAGATATCTTATAGTGATTCAAAGTATGATATCAATACCACCTAAAACATCACTACTGGGAGATCAAAAAAGTTGTATGAGCTAAGAGGAAAAATGTCCAAGTACACACCAAGGTTTGTTCAATTCTTGGAAGGTAGCGATGACTTCCCTCTTCCCATCCATCTACAAAGTAAATACAAAACCTGTTACAACCGATAATTGTATGGTGCTTGGTCATCGTCCATGCCTGTGCCCGATGTTGGATCCAAATCTCTTTTTGTGGTAATGGTTATATGATTGCCAAGTCTAAAATAGATGTTGCAAATCTTGGGTTGTTTATCCTTTCACATTTATTCCTTCCTCCTAAACAATTAGTGGCGCTTATGCCATTTTGTAGTCCTCTTTATGCAAAGAAATAAAATCCTAGAAATGTCCCGATCCTTCTTTGTGAGAGTTTATCCTAAGGGATTGGTAATTGTCCTTTAGAGTTTTTATTGTTGTTTCAGATAAGTAGTCAATACTACACAATGTATGATAACTGAGTCACATCTATGTATAAACAACTTTTTTATATAAAACAAGTGCAGTGCCACCATGTATTCATCACATTGAATGTATTGTTTGTGGATTCAAGAGTTCAGACTTATTGTTCATAATATTTACCTTTGGACTAATAAATCCAATTTACGATCAATAGTTATGAATAAAGATTCAATACCTTTATAGTTGACTAACTAAAGGGATGGTTTGAAGTAAAATTTATGGTCATATTTAATACTCGATTTCATTAGTTTTGGACAATAGTTAAGATTCTTGCTATCAAATCTAACCTCATATACCGAGCATGAACACTTAGATTATTAAGTGAAAGATTGCATCTTGAATCCTGGAAGTAGATTTGACAAAAGGATTAGCTATTATTTCTTCACCAACACTTGGGTATTTTTGTGTGTGAACATTTAACATCCATTGATTAAGAATTGGGATGTAAACAGATCAAAGAACATGATCATGCATATATACGAGATCTAATCATGACATATAGAGTTATTTAATTTCTACTCATACTTGGTATCAATCTTGTGAACAAAGTTAATATGTTCAAAAGGTTTGCTTGATAGTGTCTTAGTATCTTGATGAATGATTGGATTGAAGTGTGGTTCACTTGTTTCCTAAGAAGTTGGATTATTTTGAACTTCAATCTTTTACCTGTACATAATGTGTATACAACTTACAAGTTTACGAACCAGATTGACAAGTATAGGGTGCATTAAAGTTACAATTAATTAACCCAACATTTTTGGCGCTGTTTCCGGGGAGTTGTTAAAAGGTAAAGTATAGAAGGACAATTTATTTAGTTGTTTATTTTTGGTTTTATCACTACATTGCAGATTTGGTAGAGGAAAAAATATTAAGATGCAAAGGCACCCTCGTTTTTGAATTTCTGCAAGGGTTCTATCCCATCGCATTCACTTTGGCGAGTCTATCCGAACCCTTTTCTGTCATGTAGTTGACTAATGGTTAGGACTAGATATAGCAAAGGTAGGTTTCTTAAATCAACAAGTAAGATTCCAGGTAATTTATTTGGTAGTACTAGGACCCCCCCTACTAATCCGGTTGAAAGGTATATAGGTAGTTCTCTACATGAAGGAGAAGGTTCCACATCAAAGGTGACTCGAGAACAAACTACCCCACAATTAGGAAACACCATTGAAAAGGTGCAGGAAGTACAAAGAAATTTTTTGAATAAAGGAATTGAAGACAATAAGATTGATGAGTAGACTCCAATTACTGACCCAACAATAGAACAAACTGTCAATCCAGAACATACAATCTAGAACATATTACCAAACTCTTTGGATCATCCCAAAATGTGGTCATATCACAGATAGAATCTGTAGTTGTAGAAGGGATAACTGAAGCACATGTTGAGGACAATTTTAATGTTCATCAAAATCCAACTAGTGAGCCACCCTTCTCTTCGAACTAGGACAAGAAACCACAACTACTCGATTTTAGATTATTTGGAAACATAGAATATGAAGAGGAAAGAAATGTGGAAGCAGAAGGAGAAACAAACTTTGGGTTCCCCATTCTTGATCTGAAATCAAATGTAAATATGAAGGACATTCCTTCGTTAATACTACCAAATTTCAGAGGTACTATCAATGAACATCCAGATGCCGTTTTATTTGAATTTGATATTCTGTGTCAAAGTTATAATTATGTGGATGATGTTACGAAATTAATGTTATTTTTCCGCAACTTAAAAAGATTCTTCCTTGAGATGGTTTATGAGACTTCCAGAGTATTCTATTAGGTCTTGGGAAGATATGAAAACTACTTTTCTAAAGAAATACCAAGATTATGTAAAACTAGAGACTCATGGAATGATATCTTTAAGATGCAGTAATAGGATGAGGAAATTCTTGAGAACTATGTTGAGAGGTTCCTATACAACCTTCAAAAGACTAAACAAAGTACCTTAAATAATGATACTGTTAGAACTATTTTTCTGAAGAGGATACAAGAAGAGTATATAGAAGTTCTTAATATTATGGTTTCTAGTGATGTTTCTCACTTACCATTTGCAAAAATTTGTGATCTTTATAGGAGATATTCACAAAGTAGAGTGAAATTTGGTAAAAGAGTAAGAGATACTTTAACAAGAGCTACTAAATTACTAAATTTGTTGTAGGAGGAGTAACAATGATGTAGTTGGGAAACTTATTAGGAAATTTTAAAACATATATCCTTAGTACTATTATCTCACAACTAGATACAATTAAAAATAAAAAGAAACAACAACAAGAAGAAGAAGAAACAACTTTAATTATCTTTTGTGCTAGGTGTAGGAAAATGCATCCTTTAAGAGAGTGTCCATTGGATAATGTAAAAATTTGTGCTATTTGTGTAGATAATCATGATACATAAAACTTCTTCTCATTGCCGAGACTCCAAACTATCTACCGAGGGAGAAATGGGACAACTAAACCGTCTTTTCAAGATGCACAAATAAAGCCTCGGAAACCATGCCCACAAGGTATGGCACAAGACCCTTTATTGCAATTTTATGCATCTGATGCTTATCCCCAATAATGGAATGTTCTGATGACTTGGAAGCCTACCCAAAACCAGCCTTGGAAACAAAACTGGCGAGGGAGTACCTATGGAAATATGGTCCCACAAAAATTTTCAATGCCTTACCCCAGTTTTCCATAGTTTCCACCTCCTTACCCTCCAATGCAAGCACAAGTAAATCCACCTCAACCAACAATTCCTCAAATGCCACAACAATCACAGTTACCTGCAACTCAAAACCCTCCAAGACCAACCAAATTACTCGCTCAACCAGTTCCTAATCCAAACAAAAAAACCACTCATCTTGTCTTCAATGTTGAGTTACAGACCTTTCCAATTGAGTTGATCAATCCAGTACCCTTGCTACAAACATTTAAGGTCAGAAAAGGTCCTCTAAAAAGAAAACCCCATAGTTGTCATTGAAGAAGAACTTGAAGAGGAGGAAATTCTTGTCCAAACATCCAATTATGACCCCCCTTTTGATAGGATTTCCACCACCACTCAAACATATCCTATTTTGAATTTAGAGAAACATCAGGCACCCAAAACTCCTCCTTTCCCAGAGAGGCTGGCCTTAGAGAAGCCCGTGGTTCAACTTGAATTCGACTTGGAAACATAACTGAAAATGTTTGTGTGAAAATTCCCTTGTTACAAGCAATAAAATATATACCCTATATATGAAAAAACCATAAGGAAATTTTGTATTAAGAAACCTAGGAGAAAAAGGAAAGACCCCCCTACAATTCATGTTATAGGCTAATTATCTGAACTAATGTCCGAAAAAGCTATAGTGGAGAAATATGTTGATCCTAGAAACCTTGTATTCATTGTTTACATCAACAATGTTCCCATAGAAAACACTCTAATTGACCTCGGGGCAAAAATAAATGTTATGATTGTTATAACTATGGAAATGTTACAATTGGATGGCCTCCGAACCACACCCACAATGCTTGAACTAGCTGATAGATCCAAAATTAAGTTTTCTAGTGTTTTAGACGATGTCATTGTCACCTTGGACTCATGGGAATACCCAGTGGAATTCTTGGTTATTCAGCCCAAGACTACCGTGGAGGGTCATCCTTTGATTCTTGGGAGACCCTGTTTAGCTACGATTGATTCCTTCATTAACTGTAGATATGAGGAAATGACTATATCAAAGAGGGCATCTATGAAGAAACTTATCCTCTATCCACATGAAAAATCAGTAGTAGAAGATTCCTTGTGGATAGAATATCCCTACAAAGATGAAGAAATCACACAAAACCTTTTAACCATTGAACAATATAGGGGGTTGAAAGAACAAACTGAAGATAATTTGCTAAATCAATTTATCTCTACCACAGATGACACACAATATCCCAAATCATCCTCTCCATACGATCTCATCTTTAGTAATGTTTTTCAAGAAAATTTTGATTTGGAAAGTTCATCATCCCTTCATGTGTCAACCATTAAAGAAAGTTCCAACCCTTATAGTATTCCCATTGAGATAATCCCAGGTAAATGTTTAAACATTAACTCTCAACTGGACCAAAATCAAAAGGAACAATTAATTCAGGTGCTACAAGAACAATCTGGTGCATTTGCATGGGATTACAAAGACATGTGTGGCATTCCCTTTGATACTTGCATACACCATATCTATAATTAAGAGAATGATAGACACGTTTGACAACCACAACGCCGCATGAACCTTGATCTAAAGGATATTGTGAAGGAACAACTAAAAAATTACTAAATTCCAACTTCATTTACCCAATCTCCGATAGCAAGTGGGTTTCACTACTTATGATAGTGCCCAAGAAAAATGGTAAATGGAGAATATGTGTTGATTTTAGGGAGCTTAATAAAGCAACTTTGAGAGATTATTTCCCATTACCATTTATTGATTAGGTATTTGATACTTTGTCAGGAAAACAATACTTTTTTTCCTAGATGGTTTTAGCGGGTACAATCAAATTCAAATTGCACCAAAAGACTAAGAAAAGACCACATTCAGATGCTCGTGGGGATCATTTTCCTACAGAGTTTTTCTATTTGGTCTATGTAATTCCCTCACCACATTCCAATGGGAAGTGTTAGGTGTTTTTCTGATTTGATTGATGAATGTTTATAAATTTATATGAATGACTTTTTTGTCTACAACGATACTTTAAAGAGACACTTGATAATCTAGAAATAGTCTTGATTAGATGTCAGGAAGCTTGCCTTGCCTTAAGTAATGAAAAATGTAGAATGTTATCTAAAGAAGGTATTGTTGATCCATATTTATGAGAGGAACGAAATGAATAACATATTGAATACCATAACACAAATATACGGAGAACAACAACAAATATCCAGTGAGCAATAACTTCGATTGAATAAATAAAATAGGCTGAAACTGTAAAACTACAAAACTAAAACAACTTGCTCGAATGGTGGTATTTATCTTTGAGAAGAGATGTGGCTTCTATGTGCATACGTCTGAGCATAATGATTACAATGAGGCTCTAGAGACATTTTTAACATTACTCATGAATGCTAAAACCCCAGACATCCAAAAACCTAACCCTAGGAGATGAAACACCAAAAGTTATGTGGGCCCCAATGGGTAAGTTGGTACCTTAACTTCTCAGGGTCGTAACTTTTGCATACAACCTCCGTTTTAGGTGCGTGATAGCCCGTTGGAAAGATATTTTCAAGAAATACACATTATTCCGTAAAACTCTAACTCCATCTATAGTTTGACTATGGAAAGCCAAAAAAACACTGTTTAGGGCCCCAAAACGACCCTGGAAGTACAAAAAGATGTACTGACATGAAAAATTCCAAAATAAGCCAGTTGGATTAGGTGGGAGGCCACCAATATCCACCTGGAAGATGTGTATATATTTAGATATCCCCAGAAGTGTAGAGCCCACAATTACAAAGAATGGCAGAAGAACGTGCTGAACTAAAAACTGCCAAGAGGAGTCAACTGGAATAGATGGGTGGTCACCAATATCCAGTACCTGGATCAGTCCTCCCCCCTTAGGAAGCAATGGTGTCCATTGTGTTGAGTTCCCTCATCAGGTGAGGAAACTTCTGTTGAATTTGGCCTCGGGTGAGCCACTTGCCTTAGTGTAAGAGATGCCCTGCCTTGACAACTTGATAAAGTTGGATCCTCTGCTAGCAAGTGACCTTGACCTATGTGTCCACTATCTGATCAGTCGATGAATGTTCCATGCAGTCATGGTTGAGCTATGTTGGTGTCAACTATTCTACAATATTTGAGGTGTCTAATAATGGTGGAAAATATGGCCGAAGGAGGTCCATATTGAACACTAGGTGCAAGCCAAGGAAGGGTGGAGTGTTGAGCTCAAAAACATTGCTACCCGCATCCTTGGTGATAGTGTAAGGCCCATAGCAAAGTGGGTGGAGCTTCCAATGGGGCCATGTAAGGTGCTCTTTATGAAAATGTAAACAGACCTTGTGTCCCACCTAAAACTGGTGCGATACTCGGTGTTGATTATGGCCCTGCTTGTAGTTAGCATTGGCTTTCTGCAAAATCTCATGGACCTATTGACATATGTGTTGAATCTGCTCAATGAATCTGGTGGCTTTGTTGGTCTCAGATTGAACATGGGAAGATTATTCCTATGTGGTTGAAAGAGGTAGTGCAACATCAATGGGACCCAAGGGTTGGAATCCCTGCCCCAGCTGAGATGGGCTATGGCCGATGGAGCTATGGAGAGCCCTGTTGTAGCTGTGTTGAACATAGGGAAGACTCTCATCTCATGCACTTAGACACTTAGAGTTTTACATGCAAATGATGTGCACAATCATCTGATTGACGACCTCTATTTGGCCATCGGTTTGGGGGTGGAAAGTAGTGGATTTAGTGAGATTGGTGTCCAACAATGACCATAGAATCGACCAAAATGTGTGGAGGAACTTGCTGTCCCAATTTGAGGTGATGGACTGTGGTATCCCAAAATGGACCCACACCTGTTTGAAGAAGAGCTTGGTAGTATCGGCCGCTATGATGCTCTTCTTGTAGGATGTGATATGGAAATCTTTGAAAAATGATCAACCACCACAAATACACAATCATTACCGTGCTTGGTGGACAGAAGGTCAGACATGTAATCAATATAGATGGATTCCCAAGGTCTCTCGGGAGTAGGAAGAGGGGTGTATGAGCCTTGCTTCTTGATGGGTGGCTTGGAAATGGCACAGGAAGTGAAAGATATGATATACTTGCTAACGTCTTGTCGAAGTTTTGGCCAATAAAAATGTTTCTATAGAATGACCACAGTTTTATCCATGCCAAAATGTCTTTCCATCCGACTGTAGTGAGCCTCCCAAATCATCTTTGCATGCTCACTTGTGGGAACATAGGTGTGGCCCAGATGGCATAAAAATCCATCTTGGATGTGAAAATCGGTGACATTCACTCATGTACCCAATATCTGATAGGTGGTGGTGAAGTCAGGGTCATGCTGATAAAGTTGGGGCCACTCAGATGCCTCATGCCCACAGGAATGGAGAACTATGGTGAGTGCATCAATGGGAGGGCGACTGAGGCAATCAATGACACGATTTGTGCTCCCTATTTTATACTTGATTTTGAGATAGAACTGCTGTAGGTATGAGGAACACTTTTGATGGCAGTTGTTTTGCAACTTCCCCTGTGTCTGTATGAACTATAGAGGCTTGTGATCAGTGTGGATGATTGTCTCCTTTCCCAGAATGTAATGTTTCCATTGACGACAGTCTTACACAATGAAATACATTTCTTTTTCATATGTGGGGTATTTCTAGACAGTATCGAAGAGTGTCTCACTATGGTATGCTATTGGATCATCGTGCTGAGTGAGAACTGTGCCTGCAACATAGTCGAAGGCATCCGTCTCAATCTCGAACGGTTGTTGCAGATCATGTAAGGAGAGTACTGGAGCTGAGCACAAGCAATGCTTTAGATCACCAAATGATTTTTTTTGTGCTTGCCCCCATGCAAATGTTTCCTTGCCACCACCCTTGGTTACTTGGATGAGGGCCCATGCAATATGGGAGAATCCCAACATGAAACTTTGGTAGAAGTTGGAAAGTCCCAAGAAGCTATGAAGTTTGGTTAGTGTGGTCGGGGATGACCATTCATGAATGACTTGGATATTAGCTGGATCCACATGTACCCCATGATCATGAACAATGTATCCCAAGTATTAGACCTTGTTCATGCCATAAGAGAAATTTTCCAAGTTGGCATATAGATTTTCTACTGCAGAGTGCCCAAAACCTAGTGAATATGATGCATGTGCTCCTCCCAAGTTTTGTTGAAGATGAATATGTCATCTAGATATACCACCAAAAAATAGTTGGTGAAGGGTCTCAATACATCATCCATCAATCTCATGAAAGTTGTTGGTGCATATTTTAATCTAAAGGGAGTGACCAACCATTTGAAGAGTCCTTATTTAGATCAATTGGTTTGATGGGAACCTGGTGGTAGCTAGAATTTAGGTCAATCTTGTTGAAGAACTTTTCCCCCTTGAGTTGGTCAAGAAGGTCATCAATTCTGGGAATTCAATACTAGTTCCTGACTGTGATTTTGTTTAATGTTCTGTAATCAATGCAGAGCCTCTAGGTCTCGTATTTCTTCTTTAACAACACAATCGAGCTTCTGCAAGGGGAGGATATGGGTTGGATGTGCCCCTTTTGAAGCAAATCTTGGATCTGGCACTTGATTTCATCATTTTCCATCAGCGAGTGACAATAGATTGGTCCATTAAGAAGCAATGCACTAGGGGATAAATCAATTGGGTGCTTGACTTGGCAGTGCACCGGTACCCTGGTGGGTGAGGAGAATATGTCTCTGTACTCTTCCATGATCCCTTCCACTTGATTCTGCTACAAAGAGAGGCCCTGTGTAGAGGTCACAGATGTGGAGACAACCTTCTTCTTATTGCAAGCATGGATCACAAAGAATATGAACTTCCTGGTTTGTGAAATGACCTTACTGCATTTCTTAGCAGAGATTAAATAAATAACGAAAGGTGGCGCTACGTCTGGTATCATGTACAATTATCTACCCAAAGTAATAATAACACTGTGGGGTCTAGACTCATACACAACATGTCGCTTCCACAAATATGGCTGGCCTAAAATGACATCACAAAATTCAAGGGGAGCAATATCACACAATACCTCGTCTTTGAAGTGCTTGATGTTGTAGGGCATAGGACACTGTTGGCTAACACATATATCTCGTCCTTGGTGAAACCAATCGATGGTGTAGGGCTGCGGGTGTAATGTTATCGATAGTTCCAGCCACTTGATGACCTCTTCTGAAATCAGGTTCTTTTGATCTGTTTCTATTGACAATGAAATGCATCAGAGTCCCCTTTACCCACATCTGTGAGTGAAATAGGAATTCCCCTTCCCTTGGTTGTTCTGTTTCGCTTGGATGGAATTTGGTGGTAGAAACAATGGAACTGGGTTTGTCATCGATGATCCACTTCCCACTTTCTAGATTTGATTAAGAGTAAGAATTTTCCTTTGAATCATAATATTTTATCTCAGCCACCAATCACTTCTTGGAGAGACATTATTTGGTGTTGTGCCAGGGGATTTTATGGTATTCACACCACTTTCCCGTGTCCTTCTTTGACTTCTCATTACCCTTCATGGGTTGTGGCTTGGATTGGTTTTCTTGAGAGCGACCATATTTTCTCTTTTATTTTTTTGGTGGGTTGGGACCGCCTTTTCCCTGCTTCGACTGTGAGGAATTTGCAGATCCAAACTCTCGCTTCTTCTGCTCGATCTTGACAACATATCTATAAGCTGCACCTAATGATACGATGCTCAAAAAATACATTTTTATTTGAATGTATATGTGAATACATCCACATTATTTGAGCACCAGATGTTGTTGAGAGTCTTTGACACCCAATTGGTGCCCAAAGTATGGAAAATATTGGTGAAATATGGTACTATTTGGTCCCTTTCCTAACGCAGCGTGGTCCATCTTGTGTACTGGTCCTCGTAGCTTCCAACATGGTAGTACCGTTATTTAATGACATCCCTGAAGGAATCCCAGGTGGGGGAGACCACAAATATTGCATATTCCTCTATGGCCCTTTTCTCAGAGTATGTATCCCACCAGTCCTTAACATGGGGGACGACCTTGAGGAGTGCAAAAGTAATCTTTTCCCTATCGGAAAAATTGTGGACTGAAAAATACTCTTCGAGCAGATTCAACCATTTATCTACAACATCCACATCTATTAGTCCTTCAAATAATTGAATATCAAAATTTACTTGTACCTTGAAAGGGGTTGTGTGGCCGCTTGATGAAGATGAGTCTCCTATGGATAGCCACCAAACGATCTGTGCAAAGTTTTCCATCATCTCGTTCCTTTGTCGTGCAAGGGATTCCTTGAGAAATATTTTAAAAGGATATCCTGCTCCATCATATTTCTTCTTGTCCCCCATGATTTTTGGTTGGGTTCAGCTTGACCGATCTTACAAAGGATCGACTGGTTCGAGTCCCAACTTCTTGTACCCAGATCTTGTCGGGGACATGCACAAAGAAAAACAAGTGAAGATAAGACAACTCTGATACCACTGATCCAGATTTATGAGCGGAATGAAATAAATAACATATTGAATACCATAACACAGATATATAGAGAATAACAACAGATATACAATGAACAATAACTTCTATTGAATAAATAAAGTAGGCCGAAACTATAAAACTACAGAATTGAAACAACTTGCTCGAATGGTGGTAGCTATCTCTGAGAAGAGATGTGGCTTCTACGTGCATCCGTCTGAGTAGAATGATCACAATGAGGAGCCATAAGAATTTTTAACATTACTCATGAATTCTAAAACCCTAGACATCCAAAAACCTAACCCTAGGAGATGAAACACCAAACGTTATGTGGGCCCCCATGGGTAAGTTGGTACCTCAACTTGTCGGGGTCGTAACGTTTCCATACAACCTCCGTTTTAGGCATGTGATAGACCATTGGAAAGGTATTTTTGATAACTACACATTATTCCATCAAAATTTTACTACGCCTACATTTTGACTATGGCAAGCCAAAAAAACACTGTTTAGGGCCCCAAAATGGCCCTGGAAGTACAAAAATATGTATTGACATGAAAAAATCCAAAATAATCCAGTTGGATTAGGTGGGCAGCCACCAATATCCATATGGAAGTTGTGTAGGGATTCATACAACCCCATAAGTGTAGAACCCATAATTATAAATAATTACAAAAGAACGTGCTGAACTAAAAACTGACAAGAGGAGCTAGTTGGAATAGGTGGGTGGCCACGAATATCCACCTGGATCAATTGTTCTCGGTCATTACATTTCTAGTGCATGTATAAAAGTGGACCTAGCCAAAATCAAATTCATCATGGACCTCCCAACACCATGATCACAAAAAGAGGTAAGAATTGTTTTGGGGCATGTCGGTTATTATAGGAGATTCATTGAAAACTTTACAAATATTGCAACACCAATGTTCAAATTTCTTGTTAAGGATATTGATTTTGCATGGGACTCACAGTGTCAAAATACCTTTGAGGACCTAAAAGAAAAACTCTCCATGAAAACAGTATTGTTGAGACCATTTTTTTGTTTCCATGCTTTCCTTCCACATTCTATTTTACCCATTTCTTTACCCCATTTCTTTTCCCTCTTCTACAACTCCCCTTATAACCTTTTTATTTTATCCCTTTTTGGTTAATATACTTAGTCATATTTCAGTTTCGCAGATTCGAGGGTTCGAAATTTCACTCTCCATTTTTCGTGACCTTCACTTTTCACCACAAGTTCCGTGATCTACATTTCAACCATCAGCCTTGTCTAGGTGCCAGGCTCCAAAGTATTTCATTCTTCTTGTATGTGAGTTCGACCGACCATTCCTTACACTTAGTATATTTTTGATCATCTCTACAACCATGGTTTCACGGGTTCTCGGGTTGGCAGGCTCACAAAAATCTTATATTCGAATTCTCTCTTGCTCGTCCTTGCCCTTTTTTTGCTTTTCCTGATATGCATTAAGTATTTTTTAATGAAAAAAATTGTTGTGCAGGCCTCGAAAAGATTGTCATTAATGGCGAAAGGCTCGAGGAATTATCTATTAAATATCATTAAATCTTCATTTTCCAAGGGATTAAAACATCATTATCTTTCCGAAAAGATCTATTTTATATTATTATCTAGTTGAAGAAATAGTTCAATCAACCTATGGAAATACCAGATAGACAATAGTTTTGTGGCGATACTCTGAATATCTTTGGTCGTGAAGACCAAAACTTCTAGTGGTCGAGAGCATATTGGTATTATTCCTCTCCTCCTGCATAAAAAAATGTAATTTGGACCTATGGAATTTCCTGTTCTATGTGTGTTACTGAGGTCTTTGATTGTAAGGAAATCGTTGCATGGTGTGTAGACAAGTACATACCAAATCAAAGGATCATACAACTCCAGGATCACTCTCCAATTTCTCTTTCACCTCAATTTTTTCGCAAGATGTTAAAGCTGCCAGAGCCGACTCTTACTTTCAAAGGTGAATATTGAAGAGAATTCTTGAAGAAATATAACAATGGGCTTGACCTCCTGCCAGAATATTTGAAGAATCCTGCATCTGTCCCATCATATATAACCATAATCCAGGTTAAGTCTTTAAAAAATCCCTATCGAGAAATTGCATGGCTATTTACCATGGTGATAGGTCAGGAAAAAGATGCTTCTATCTCTCATGATTTTATATATTCTGTGTTTTACGGTTCAATAACATACGATTTTTTATTGAGGAAAACTCATTTCTATTGAAATCTCATCCCAATTATCACACTATAAAATGACAAAAAATTCTTTATGGCCTCTTATTTGATATTTTCTATTGTGCATTGTTGTTAATTCCCAAATTTAACCATCAATAAGAGGGTGAATTGCGAAACAAATCCAATTACCTTTTGGTATCAGACACTATGGAGGCATAAGACCCCTCTGTTTTTCTATGAAGTTTAGAATAATTTTATTTCAGTATTCAAAAATATTTTGTTCGGAGAAAACACTCCAAGGATATCTGATCAAGCTGCCATATTTTTAGAGAAAAAGGGGACAATAGAGAAAATGGAGAATCACAATATCATAAGGATATTTTGCTCAAAAGAGAATCCTTCTTTTCTCCCTTATTATGTATCTGATAAACTATTTATTACATAGGTGGCAAGGCAATATAACTTATGGTTACATTTTTTCCATGAAAAAAGGAAAAAGCAGTTTATTCCCCTGTCATGGAAGATTGGAGAGTTCATGTTCAGAAATATAAATAAAATTGACGAATTTGCAAATCATTTTAACAATGTGAGTTTAAAGTATGCTGAAAATATCAAAGGTTTTGATCCGAATAAAATCTTTGTTGGACATATGATTTCAGTGGGGTTCAGTAAGTCCTTCATTCAAACTATCTTGAACAAAGAAGAAGAGGGTAACAACCAAAGCACTCCTTTACATAATTTTGGAGATTTAGAAACATTACATAACAATAATGATCTTTATAAGCAAAGGGGAAAAGGTCCCAGTGAAAGAAGTGCTCAATCTCCAGTTGTTACTCTTAAAAGTACTACATCCAGGAGCAATGCTCCAACAACCCACCCAATTAAAAATACTATCAACATTAGTTCCAATGGAGGGGAGACAAGAATCCCCCCCTGGAAAGATTGAGAGTTCACACAAGTTTCCTGTGAGAAAGAAAAGAAAAAACTTAGTGCAAGAGGAAGAAGATAATCTTATAGAGAATGACATCTAACACTTTTCCTTGGAGGATATGGAACTAGAAGAAGACATTGAAAAAATATTTGCTACAATAGAACAACAGGAACATGTGGCTCAACAAGATTATTTATTGGAAGTCATTGGAAGTGAGACCTTTAGGGAAGAATAATCCTTCACTTTTGAAAGTGCTGTTTTTGACAAAGAATCTAAAAAGTTGATTGTAGAAAGAAGTGACCAGAAAAATAAAAGGGAAAGGCCCACTCAAAGGTCGAACTAAAGTATATGAGACCATCCCAGATTTCCAAAATCCATAGGGAAATCGGGGATGCGCTCGATGACTTTATTGATGGTTTAGAGGCTGAGAATGCCAAACTAAAAGAGAAGATCAAAGAATTGGAGACTGCCTTAATGCCTCTTCCGATCCTGAATAGTCCTTTGACAATGGTTAAAACAACTACACCAACTATTAATTTAAATGGGTCTTCTAGTTTTCTCACAACAGTCCGAATTTATGTTGAGAAAAATATTAAAAAAATAATGTCATTGATAATAGAAGCATGGGAGGTATAAAAAAATATTGTTTCTTTCAGGTCAAGGGCACATGCATTTCATGAGTACATCCAAGCTGATTTAAAGAATCCAAAGGATTCTACATAGATGTTATTTTACCATTTGGGATAAAAGTCTCAAACATGACAAAATTGAAAAGTAGAGAAGAGGATCTTCCTTCTCCAAGTCGAATTAAACAACTGAATTCCTGTTGGAAAGAAAATATCAAGAATTTGAGTAAGATTATCCAAGCATGCAATGAAGGCATAGTGAAAAGAGAATAATTATTCAGAAGGCTCACAGAGATAGATTTGGCATGAAGCATTGATGAGGTGCAATATCCTAAGTTAATTCTCAATTCAATGTTTATGACAAGGCAACAATTTGATGAACAAGTGGAGATATTAAAAGGATTATCGACTGAGAAATTTAATAGTATAAATGAATATGGAGAAGAAGAGATAGATAAATGGATGGTTGATTATTCGATGAAAAATCAAGATATCGAGGAGGAAATCCATGTCATTTCTCATGACCTAAGAGATTTAGAAGGTGAATTGTTTAATATCAAAATTAGGCATGAAATAAATGTTGCGCCAATGAAAAGTTACATTGAATATTGGTTTAAGGAAATTGATAAATTAACTAAAGAAGGGAAAGAAACAACAATTGAGATGGTTCCTATAACCATCACTAGGGATAATAAAATGACAAAAACAATCAAGTAAAGGAGAGAGATACAACATAATAAGTTTATGCTGATCACATCTTGCTTTGTTTATCAATTTTTCATCCAGTTAATTTGCTTCTTTGACTAGAAAGGTTTAACCGAAATATGATAACTTCTCCCTGTCTTCTTTCCAAGTCTTGCTACTTTTACTTCACCCATAATATTCTCTCCACAAATCACTTCTTGTTTATATTTACTTTTACGGTCTGCAGGAGCCCCAATCCCGGTCCTCAGGAAAAATGCATTTTAATTTCAAAACTTTGTAATAGTGTTTAATATTTTTTTCAGAAATCCCAAGAGAACTAATTCAGGATCCGTTTTGACGGTGTTTTATAACTCTGAGTTTTGAGTATAAAATATTTGATATTGATCTATCATTTTCTTCATTTGAGCTCCACATGTGTCTACTCTATTAAATTTCTCTTATACCTACATACCATTTTCTTTTATTTTTATGTGTGATCAGAAATATTTTGTTTAACTATGATGGATGTGAGAAAATTTTTCTTATGTTTTTCAAATGTGTGATGTATGGGGTTCTTGGTAATATCTTAGGAATTCTCTTTAAAATAAAACATTTTTTTTCTGCAACTTTTATATTTCTTTGAATACCACGATGGACTTTCTCAAAGTCCAATATCATTTTGGAAATCTAGAATTCAAATATTATCATAAAACAGAGAGGAGTACCACCTCTATAAAAACGCAGGAGGATTTATATCCTCGTGAGGTTGTTGTTTCAGTCTTGACAGACTCAAGTGTCAACATTTTTGGCGACCATACTGGGGAACCAACTGAAATTTTGAAATCTGGTTTAGCATTCTTTTGAAAAATACATGACTTTGCCTTAGGCTAATCAACCCGAGTTAGGAATTGGATTGAATAATAAACGAAGTATTTTGCATCATCTATATAATTTCGTAATAACAACAGCTAAGACCAGGGAAGAATTTGAAATATATTGGCAGACATTGGTCCAAGAAGAAGAAAGAGAAATACTCTGAAGACAAAGGATAAAGGAACGACAAGACCGAAGAGACGAAGGATAATCTTGAGGAGCACAAGAACAAGTTTGTAATTGAAGCTGGATGAATACAAGGGACCTATTACCAGAAGTAAAAGCAAACAATTGTGTATTCTGGGAAGTGAAAAAAATATTCTTGAAATACTTCTAGATATGGCGGGAAGAAATGAAGAGAGAAGTGAATAACCATGAAGAGAAACTCATGAAGAAAGACACAGAGTTGGAGCAGGTGGTGGAAGAAATCAAGAAGGGTGAATATTTGGAAACCAAAGAAGATTAAGAGATTCTGCCTCGATCTTTGAGGTGAGAAACATGACCTCCCGATTCTCCCTAAGGGTACTTTGAAGGAATTTTCTAAAGATAGAAAAATTGATGCCAAAGGGCACGTTGATTTATTTCTTGATGTTTGTGATTTTCATCATGTTGAATATGATAATGTGATGGTAAGGTTTTTTCTTCAAATGTTATCAGGTAAGGTTTTTTATTCAAACTTATGAATGGTATACGGCATTACCTACTATATCAATTAGTTCATTCAATGACCTTGAAGCCATGTTTTTGACTATGTTCGCTCCCCCAATTTTATATCATACCCTTCTCACTAATTTCACCCAAATTGGTTTGAGGAAGAATGAGAGAATACAATATTTTAATCTTAGATTCAATAAAACTCCGAGTAAGATTCCAGAAGATAAAATGCCAAATGACCCAGTGATGCTTGGTTGTTATAATAATGCGATTCCCCCAAATGTAAAATATTCTATCAAAACATCCCAAATGGATACCTTGGAGGAAGAAATGATTAAATCCACTGAGATGGAAGAAATTATGATTGAGATGGGTGCTGATCCCGATATTATCCCGGGAAAAGTACAGAGGTACCTGGGAATCCTGAATATCGATGATCAAGGATCCTCTAGTTAGAGAAAGAATGAAGAGAAAAAGCCGTGATCGATTCAAAATCAAGTAACTAGAGGAGGGTTTTTTAAGGGAACCATACCAGATGTGAAGGTAGACCCTGTTGCGACACAAGAAAATAAGCAAAGGATTGAGATTGCACAAATGAATATAACCATTAAGGAAAATGAAAAATGAGATATCCAGATTAAGAAGGGGTGATAATTATGTAGAAAATCTGAGATTGTCGGTCCAAGAACAAAGAAGGAACCCTCCCCAATAAAATAGAGTGAGGTTTGAAAACACTGATAATCAATAAAGACAAAGGGTCCCCAAACAACCAATCCCAAATGCAGTTGTTCTAGATGAGATATATGATGAAAAAATAGATGAACAAGAAAATGATTATTTACCTGATGAAAATTTTGAAACTGTACATATGGATGGATGTGAGACGTCCATGTATATATTTGAAGAAGGCGACAATGACCCTAACTCACAAGAGAATGTTTCCGAGACACATGCATTTGTAAATAAATCTAAAAATAAAGATGATTCTGAAAAAGAAAAGAAAAAATTAAACAAAAAGATAAAGAAAAGGTGAATGAGAAAGAGGCCAATAAAAATGTGATAAATAACACTGGAAGCAAGAAGCAATACTTGATGTCAAACCCTCCCCAGCTGAAATACAATGTTGTAGAGGATTTGAGTAAGCTAAGGATAACTCTTCCTTTTACAGAAGTGGTAAAGATCCCTCAACAGAGGGAAAATATTTTGAGATTGTTGGATGATCCATTTGGAAGAATGGAGGCCATTGTTATAATTCCAAAGAAAATCCAGAACACATCAACTGTCAAGTTGAGAGGTAAAATCCCACCTTTTTATATTTCAATTGAAAATCATGATGTTGCACTTCATAATTGTTTAGCTGAAATTGGCGTGACCTATGCCATTGGTCGTCACAGAGGCATTGGGTATGAGTTGCACCAAATATTACGAAACAAGTGAAATCATATATACAATTGATTCTAGATAGGTGCCAACTTATGGGGAAATCAAAGATTTTTATGCTTGGATCACTGCGGCTCCCCATATTATTACAGTTTTCAATATTGTTGTGGTAGATCTTCCTTTTGCATATGGAGTTGTCCTAGGAAGATATTGGTCATCTATGATTAGAGGATACACAATGAACGATGGAAGTTGCATGATGTTGCCAGATAAAGAAGGAGCAATGATTAAGGTCCCTCGTGAGCGTAGGAGGCAATTTTCCTTCAAAAAGAAGGATAATGAATTAATGGAATATTATATAGACGCTGGAATTGGAAATTATGCTATCCTAGACATGGAACAAATTGAAGACATGGAGGATCAAAAGCACCATTTTAAAGGTTACTGGAGGATGTCATTTGATGGAGCTTGCTCAAGTTCTGGGAGTGGAGTTGGAATCGTCCTTATAAACCCATAAACGATTGTGCATCCACATGCTATCCAACTTGAATTTGGGTGCACCAATAATGATGCAGAATATGATGCTTTGATTCAAGGAATGATTCTCACACAAGAAATGAAGATAGAACATTTAATTGTGACTGACGACTCTGAGTTGGTGATAAATCAAGTTACCTAGAGATATAATATTAAAAAGTAAAGACTCAAATTATATTTCAAAAGAGTTAATGAATTGATGGAAGATTTCAACTTTTTTAACATGTCTTTCATCCAAAGGGATAAAAATCAGAAGACAGATTCATTCACTTTGGTGGATTCACTTTCGAACCCAAATGATGTTCAGAGCAAAACATCTTTTCAAGTAAAAATAATATTTCGACCTTATGTACCTGACAATCAAGAGTATTTACAAGTATTTGAGAATGATGAAGAATTATAATTTTTTTTGGTGAATGATGATGAAGACGATGATCATGACATAACTATTGTCCTGAAGAATTTTATTCAACATGAGTCTCTTTTTACAAGAGACGATCATGCTAAGAACCTCCCGAAAGAAGTATCGCTCCAAAAAGTCCAAAAAACAAGAAAGATTAATATTGGAACTGATAGTTACCCAAAATATGTCAATTTAGGAGTTGATTGCACAATTGATGAAGTTGATCAGTATGTCACACTGTTTAAAGAATATATTGATGTGTTCGCATGGAGTTATGATGATTTGAAGGCATATGATAAAAAAATATTTCAACACATTATTCCCTTGAGAGAAGGGGAAAATCCTGTCAAGCAAAAGACAAGGATGATGAACCACAAACTGAAGCCAATGGTAAAATTTGAATTGGAAAAATTAAAGAAAGCTGGAATAATACACCCCATTAGACATTCTGACTAGATTTCAAATCCTTTGGTTGTCAAAAAAAAGATTGGGGAGATTCATATGTGTGTAGACTTCAGGGACCTTAATAAATCAAGTGTAAAGGATAATTATCCTTTTTCTAACATGGAATTTCTCCTCCAACAAGTCACGAGATCAACTTGCGTGTCCATATTAGATGGTTTTTCTGGGTATAATCAAGTCCTGGTTATTGAGGAAGACAAAGCAAAGACAAATTTCATAACACCTTGGGAGACATATGCATATTATCGGATTCCCTTTGGTTTAAAAAATGATGGAGCTGCATTTCATAGGGATATGGATCATGATTTTGAGGGTTTTATAGGAAAATTCATGGTGGATTACCAAGATGATTTAACGGTACACTAAAAAATGAGGAGCGATCACATTCATCACCTAAGGAATTTTTTTGACAGGTGCATGTTATATGGTGTTTCTTTAAATCCAAAAAAATGTTTGTTTGCTATAACTGAAGGTAAATTATTGCGTCATATTCTGTGCAAGGAAGGAATATATATTGATCCATATAGAGTTAAAGCTACAAATGAAATGAACCCCCCATAATCTAAGAAGGGACTTCAGTCATTTTTTGGAAAAATCAACTTTATACGAAGATTTGTCCCTAACTATGAAAGTATTGTGAAGCATATCAATTCAGTGTTGAAAAAGGACCAAAGGTTTGAATGGACCATGGATACACATGAAGATTTTAATAACATAAAAAGGAAATCATTACAACTCTAGTCCTCATTAGCCCAGATTTCCAAAGAGACTTCATCATTTATTTATTCGCTATAGAAACTGTTGTGGCATCTGTTCTTACTCAGGGAAATGAAAAGGGTAAATAATTGCCAATTAGTTTCATGAGAAATATCCTTCATGATTATGAATTAAGATATTCAAAATTGGAGAAGCAAGCCCCATCTCTTGTAAAAGCAGTGGCACACTTTCAAACTTATATATTAAATTCTCATGTCATTGCGTATGTTCCATCCTCTCATGTGAAGATGCTTCTAAATCAACAATTGAGAGAAGGAAAATGGAAAATTTGCTGGCAAAGATTCAAGAATATGATATTGAAATTAAGCCTTTAAAAGCAGTTAAAGGACAAGGTTTATGTAATCTCATTGCAAATATTGATTCTTTGGATGGAGTAATTTCGATTTCAGTAGGAGAACCCATGGAAGTTTTAGAATGATATAAAGATATTATATTTTACTTGAGGTCTGGACAATTTCTAGTGACCATGAACCCTAAGGAGAGAATAACATTGAAAATGAAGTCAAATCAATATGGGTTGATTGCTGATATATTGTTTAGGAGTAACTATGATGACATATTGTTGAGATGTGTTGATGAAAAGAAAGCTCAAGAATTGATGAAAGAATTCCATGAAGGTATATGTGGTGGACATTTCACGCCTACCACCATGACCCATAAAATAATAAGAGTTGGGTTTTATTGGCCATCAATTTTTAAGGACTCATATGCTAGCATAAGGAAGTGTGTATCTTGTGAACAATTTTCAAGGAAAATGAAAAAATCTGCAATGCCATTACAACCTATATCTATAGAACAACCATTTTCCCAATGGGGACTCGATGTTGTTGGACCAATAAATCCAAAATCAAGCAAAGGACACATGTATATCCTCACCACTATAGATTATTTTACAAAGTGGCCAGAAGCAGTAGCATTAAAAAGGGATGATTCTGAAGAGTTGATTAAGTTTCTTAAGGATAATATTTTGTCAAGGTTCAATGTCCCAGAAAAATTTATTACTGACAATGGTTCAATTTTCATCGGTTCAAAATTTACAGAATTTTGTGGAGAATATGGGATTGTTATGGGGTAGTCATCAAATTATTATCGACAAGGGAATGGTCTTGCATAATCCACTAATAAGACACTCATTCAGATATTGAAGAAAACTATTGATAAGAACCAAAAGAATTGGCATTTGAAATTAATAGATGCTCTATGGGTGAGCATAATGACTCCAAAATAAAGCACTGGGATGTCTCTGTATACATTAGTTTATGGGAAAGAAGAAACAATTCTAATTAGCCTCGAGTTAAATGCCTTGAATTGTGTAGTCAATACAAAGGATGTAGAAGATAGTTCACCTATGCAAAAGATAATGAACCAATTATTGAAACTGGAGGAAGAACGAAGTAATGCTTTATATATAAATGTTCAAAGACAATAGAGTATCAAAACACATTTTTATCAAATCAAACCATAAAGAATTTTCAAAAGGGTGAACCGTTGTTACTCTGGAACAAAGCTAAGGAGAAACCATCAATGCACACAAAATTTGAAGCACTCTGAGTTGGACCATATATCATTGAGAAGATTCTGGGTTTTAATGCTTATATTCTCAAAGATATTAAGGGGAAAATGTTAATGCTGCATGTTAATGGGAAACAATTGAAAAGTTTCTTCGCCCAAAATTTTCTCATTTCCTTGTACATAGTTTTTATTTTTATTTTTTTAATTTATTTTTTACATCCTTGCTATTCAAATCCATAACAMAAAAGATAGAAACATCTGGTCATGAATATTATGGATTCTTGACAACCCACAGGGGGTTATCATCCCACAACTGGAGCCAGTTACCAGTTTTTGAGACCATTTTTTGTTGAACACACTGCCCACACTAAGAGGGGGGGGGGTGAATTAGTGTGTGGACTATTATATCTTTTTCTTCTCGTAGGTTAGCAGTTAAAACATATTTGAACAGATTAAGAACAATCAAATCACAATTACAATGGACACAGAGACACCAGATGTTTGTATTAGCTTTTGTATAATTGATATGAATATAGTAATATGAATATATGTGAAAGGGGATTTTCCCAGCATCAACTGATTTGTTTCAGCACCAACTGAAGTAAGGAGCACTAACTTCTCAGAGAGCACGAACTCTCAGGAAAGACCTAGGTTGTTGCAAGACCCAACTTGCTGATAGAACCTAGTATATCCAACTGGAGTTTATTCAACTACAATAGTAGTGATCCATTATAGAATCAAATCTATATCATGATCAAAGATATATCATAAAACACTCATCACCGTATTTCATCTTCTCTCTGAAATTCACGCCTTCTTCGCTTTATCTTTTCTCTGATTTATTTCCACAATCTTTGCTTCTACATCTCTCTCTTATATTCACATGAACTTCATGTCTAGATCTGCCTCTTCACTTCACAAGCCATGCTTCATACACAAGAACCGTTTCAAGTGAACCAATCATGGTTTTATTTATAGTGGCTTATGCTCAAAACTTGTTTAAGTTATTGAGCCAACCTGTGCAATAACCAACTTGTTCATTAACAACTTTGGGACCACTAGATATCATCGTTTCGGGTCTTCAACATTACACCTGGCATCCCCTTTCCTTTCACAAATCGATCACAATCATGGACTGATTTCCTTCATCTCTGTGCTAACAGAGATCGACGCTTCCTTCAAACCATGTCATATGATCAATGATCAATGGCATAGAACCACATGCTTAACAATTTAAGTGACCCATACATTCTTCCCTTTAAAATATCTTGACCATATGATCAATGACGGTGACCTTACGTTAGGCGAGACGAGCACATGAGTGCTTATCTATTCAACAACCATGATTCATTCTCCCGATGAGATGGACGATTCTCGAGACTTTGGATCTTCGCCCTTCGGGTCTTTGTGACTTCAAACCTTTCAAATCTCCCGAATACGATATCGTCAAATAGATCGGACGGTTCACAATATATCTCATAACCGGATCAATGTTTATCTTCAATCCTTACATCTATCCTTTCATTCCTTAATCCGAAGACCAAGACTTAATAAAGCGTTGTGATGGATGGCCACCATTTACTCCTGGTCTTCAGATTATTATTCTTACACTATCCTTCCACTGTATTTTGATCAACGGTCATGAGTGAAACCGAACTTCAGATCGACGGTTGATATATCCTTCGGGTCTCCAGACTTAAGAGATTTCGAGTCTCAAACCCTTCTTTCCTCCGTACGTCAATCTTCTGGAGCTGAAAAACCGCTGATGCGTGTCCCTCTCTTGATCAACGGTCAATATCCTTTCACGTCTTTGGGCTTCGGAATAATCAGACCTCAAATTTCGCTGTAGTATTATCAACGGTTGAGAATACTCTCGAAGCGATCTTTCAGATCATACGACTTATGTCCGCTTCAGGACTTCGACGTTCGGGACTTCAGAGGTTTCGAATAAATGATGCTTCATTTTCCTCTGGAGTGATCACCTGTTGTGTAAGTCATCAACGGTGGAGACCGCTTGCTGTTGGTTAATGTTTCCACTTACACTATCCTTCCACTGTATTAGATCAATGATCGGGAATGCTCTCGAAGTGATATTTCAGAGTAGACGTCTTGTGTCCACTTCGAGACTTCAGGACTTTGGGCAAGTGATGGTGGTATATATCCTGAAGAAAAAATCCCAGAGTGACGTAAGTTTCTTATGTCACTTGCTGATGTGTCACGAGCCGAGTAGCTACCACATGTCACTCTGCTTCATGATTTTCATGTACCAGAAATGTCGATTCAACTTGACACTTGTCATTCTCTAGTTGTGCCACGTGTCCTTGCTGACGTAGACAACTGACGTGGTCTGTCAATGATTCTTTTTGACGTCGACGTAGATATCCTGATGTGACACATGTTCATCTCCTTGATCTAACGGTCAGGATAATATCTGAAGGGCATCTCAGATCGACGATTGAGAGTAACTTCAGACCTTCGTCCTTTGGGACTTTTGACATTCGTTCATGGAAAAACTCCTGAAGCAATTCTCCTGGAGTGACGTAACTTCCTTACGTCACTTGTTGACATGGCATGAGTCAATTCTTGACAGTTATCATCATCTAATTATGCCATGTGTCTTTTTCGACATGGTCTTCCACGCATCCTTGCTGACAAGGTTTGCTGATGTGGATCTCCCACACATCCTTGCTGACGTGGTCTGTTGATCAACAGTCCTGATCCAACGATCCTCGTTATGTCCTCCAAATCCGATGGTCCTTATTCACTTCAGATTTCCGGGCTCCAAGTATTTCAAATCTCAAACTGACAGAGCATAAGTTCCTCACTTCTTTATACCCAAAGTGAATTCTGTTTGTTGATCAGGTTCTTTAGATCAACAATTTGATCTATTCAACAATGAAGCTCTTGTAGCTTTATCCTATCCTTCCACTTTAACATGATCCGATGGTCATTATTTATTTCAGATTTTTGGGCTTTGTGTATTTCAGATCTCAAACTTTCCGGAGAATAACCTCATCGCTTCTTTATACCCAAAGTGAAATATCTTCATTCGATCTGGATAATGGATCAAAGACTTGATCTTTTTGTAATGCCTCTTTTCTAGCTTATCATATCCTTCCACTCAAAAGTTATCCAATGGTTGTGAAGATTCTTGAAGCAGATCCATGATCAAGAATGATTGCGCAACCACAATCTGCGAGTGTTTTAACTCGTCACCCAACTCCACAATAGGAATATGTGCGCTATTGGAGAGTCAACCACAATCATTGATCTTCAAAGCTATAAGATTGGATGGTCTTGACTAATTACGGGATTGGAACTAGCACGATGTTTAATTCTCCTTTCAATATCCACAATTCATCCCTGTCATAGATTTGGTGATTGTGCATCTGATGGTCACGATTTAATATGACTTAAAATCATTGTTTATTAGATCAACCACATTTGTAGATATTTGAAGCTATGAGATATGACGATCCAGACAGATTGCGGTATTGTAACTGGTGAGTATTTTAATTCTTCTTTCGCTCCCCGCAATTCATCCATGCCGTTGATCTAAATTGCATATCGACGATCAAAATCCTCCAATGATCCTCAAGCCCACGGTCACTCATATGACCATCGTCCGTTATATTTAGACGATCAACATGATCAACCTTGATTGAACGACCGCTGAGGCTTCTTCTCTGATTGGACGACTATTGAGGCTTCTCTTTATGAGATTACGCTTTTTCTGTGCATTAGTCGACTCCTCAATTTTCCATCGATCCCAATGACACTTCTACAATGTTGTCTTCCATCTGAGCTTTGATATCTGCATTTGCTAACCCTCCTGAGATTTTATCATAGGAACATTGTTGATCCTATCGTGATCAACAATAATCATGTACTGGGTTTTCCCTTTTGATCTTTTGATATTCATATCGTTCGCTCCTCCTCCTGAGCTTACAGTTTTGATCTCTGCATACTATTTGACATCTTATGCTAACTGATATACTGTTGACATCAATGACAATATCATCTATGGTAATTCATCATTAACAATAGATCATCACATTGACTGTTGACATCAATGACAATATGTCCAACAATCTCCCCCTTTGTCATTGAGGGCAACACACTAACTTCATATACAAAAATCCCCCTGTGATGATGCTTTCCTCTTATGATTTTTTCTTCTTATGAAGTTTCTCTCCCCCTTTGACATCAATGGAAAATGGTTTTTTCTCCTATAGTAAATCTCTATATGTTACTGACCAAAATCTGAGCTTGGGTAACTCTTCCTGGAGTCATGTTCTTCCTACCATAACTGAATGACTCCCCCTATCAATATTCTCTCTCTCTGCTTCTGACTACTCTCCCCCTTTGTTTTTGAAAAGGTAGTTCTTCGTGACAAGGTTTCTTCCCATGTTAACTAACTTCTTATCTTAGTTGATTGGGATTTTTGTGTTTCAAATGAGTAGTCTTCTTGATATAAAATTTTGTAGTGATCGAGTCTTTTCAAGACTTAATCTAATAACTTTCTTATTTACTAACAAAAACTTACCTTTAGTTTTTATTGACCGTTCTCCACTTGTTATTTCTACAGGATGTCATGTACCTCATTTTGTACATCAAAATGTTGCTTCTGCGGATGCTGCTGTCCTACTGGAACATTTCACAATTGTATCTCATCTTATTCAAACAAATCTTGGATATTCCCATTGATTCTCATTGGTCTCTAACTAGATGTATCTATTTTTATCCAAGATGCTTCTTTACTGTACATTGCTCTAAAGTTGTCTAAGACAACTTTATACTATGCTTGTCACATGACTACAATTCTTTTTGCAGCAATCAACTTCACTCATGTTCACTTGTTCAGTGTTTGCTATCCACTTCTGTGAGTGTCTTGGTTTCTTGAACTTTGTTATCTGATCTTCTATTACTGCAACTTCATTTTTCTTCCATGTTCCATTTACTCCTTTTGTCATACTGGATGACGTATTTCTCATTGACTTTTTTCTTGAGTTCCAACAGTTATAGGATTTGTGGCCATATCCATCACAACTGTAACATCTCATAGTGTAACAATGTGCAACAACATGTCCAACATGATTGCATTTCCAACATATTATACTGTTGTTGAACCTACCAACTTGTTTTCTTCCATGATGCCTACAATCTAAGGCTTTATGACCATATTCATTACAAGAAAAACAATAATCGTTAAAAACGCTTTCATACCTTCTTTGATTCATCCATGAAGGTGTCTCTCTTCTGAACTTGCTTTGAGGTATATGAATAGCTTTTGGATGTCTTCCTTGATCTAATCTTCTAAATTTTGTATCGTTGCTTTTATTCTTTGAACGTGAAGAAATTGAGTCACACCTGCTTTCACTTTTTACAAATGAAGTAGCTGTTTCAGACATGTCTTCATCCTTTAAAAATGAAGGACCTGTGTCATACCTGCTTTCATATTTTATGAATGAAGGACCTGCATCATATTTCTTAGGAGTATTGATTTCTTCCTTATTGTATCCAAGACTGGATTTGTCATTTGGTGATCTCTGACTATCCAAGATCTCATCCAGGGTCATGGAGCTGTTCAAGAACTTGATTTGGGTGTCTGACTTCTCAACCTTCTTTCTAAGATTCACAAATTTTGCTTCCAGCTCATAAAAATATTCTTCCTTTTTGTCCAACTGGTTCCTTACTACCTCTTCTCTCCTTTTGGCTTCTTCAAGTTGAATTTTAAGATTGACATAGCTTTCCCTTAGTTATGCACGATTTTTGCTTGGTTCATCATCTTCCTTCTTTTCTTATTTTGCTTGACTGATTTCATTTTTCACTCTCTTTATTTCCTCTTCCTTTTCTTTTGTTAGATCAACAACTTTTGTTTTCAATCTTTTGATCTCTTCTTCTTTGTTTTCTAACTGAATATTTTTCTTAGATATGATTTCTTTATTGTCTTTGAGCTTTTCTTTTATTTCCAGGATATGCTTTTGATTGATCGACTCATCATCTTCCTTCTCCTTTTCTTTTACTTGACTAATTTCTTTCTTGAGCTTCTAGATATCCTCTTATTTCTCTTCTAATTGATTGTCCTGCTCATATATTATCTTTTCACTGTCCTTGAGCATTTCCTTTATTTCCAAGACATGCTTTTGATTCTTTTCAAGAAATTCTTTAGTGTAGTCATGAAGATAGCTATAGTCTGATTAATTATGGTCATGGAGGTATTAAAAAAGACTCCAATCAACCTTTTGTTTGGCCTTTGATAGTTATTATTCTTCTTCTTCCATGGGATAAGTGATAACAAAACATTCTATTATTGTATCTGAGTCTTCTTATTTACTCGTAGGGGATGGTTCAATATCACTATTTTTGCAATCGAAATATTGTGGAGAGTCCTTACCTTTATTGATGGATGAGTCTTCATCTTCATCCTTGATAGGAATGTCTTCTGTGTCTTCATTTTTGATTTGATACATATTTTCTAACTTCAGCCATAAGTCCTTGGCGGATGTGCATAGTCCTATGCTTGCCTTGACTGTATCTAATAATCTATTAAGAAGAATCTTCAATGCCACTTCATTGTTCTTCCTTGCTCTTGTTTGGATTGTAATTTTGGATAGATTCTTTGATGTAGTTAAATCCCAGGGCTTGCTTACTACTAAATTCCAAACTTCAGATCCTTTTGACTTCAAATACTGTTTCATATTTTCTCTCCATGAGGAATAATCTGTTCCATCAAATAAGGGAGCTTCAATTGCGAAGAGAGCCATCTGTCCACCCATTTCTTTAGGATCTACCTTCCAGTGGTTAAATTGTGTTGAAGGAACCGACTCTGATACCAATTGTTGAACACACCACCCACACTAAGAGGGTTGGGGGGGGGGTAAATTAGTGTGTTGAATATTTTATCTTTTTCTTCTCGTAGGTTAGCAGTTAAAACATATTTGAACAGATTAAGAACAATCAAATCATAATTACAATGGACAAAGAGACACTAGATCCTTGTATTAGCTTTTGTATAATTGATATGAATATAGTAATATGAATATATGTGAAAGAGGATTTTCCCATCATCAACTGATTTGTTTAAGCACCAACTGAAGTAAGGATCACCAAATCCTCGGAGAGCACCAACTCTCAAGAAAGACCCAACTTGCTGCAAAACCCAACTTGTTGATAGAACCTAGTATATCCAACTAGAGTTTGTTCAACTCCAGTAGTAGTGATCCATTATAGAATCAAATCTATCTCATGATCAAAGATATATCATAAAACAATCATCATCGTATTTCATCTTCTCTCTGAAATGCACGCCTTATTCGCTTTATCTTTTCTCTGATTTCTTTCCACAATCTTCGCTTCTACATCTCTCTCTTATATTCACACAGACCTCGGGTCTAGATCCGCCTCTTCACTTCACAAGTCACGCTTCATACACAAGCACTGTTTTAAGTGAAACATTCATGGTTTTATTTATAGTGGCTTATGCTCAAAACTTGTTTAAGTTATTGATCCGACCTGCGCAATAACCAACTTGTTCATTAACAACTTTGGGACCACCATAGATCATCATTTTGGGTCTTTAGCATTACACCTGACATCCCCTTTCCTTTCACAAATTGATAATAGTCATGGATTGATTTCCTTCGTCTCTGTGCTAACAGAGATCGACGCTTCCTTCAAACCATGTCATATGATCAATGGTGTAGAACCACATGCTTAACAATTTAAGTGACCCATACATTCTTCCCTTTAAAATCTCTTGACCATATGACCAACGACGATGACCTCACATTAGGTGAGACGAGCACATGAGCGCTTATCAATTCAATGACCACGATTCATTTTCCCAATGAGATGGACGATTGTCGGGACTTCGGGTCTTCGTGACTTCAAACCTTTCAAATCTCCCGAATATGATATCGCCAAAAAGATCAGATGGTTCACATTATATCTTGGAACTAGATCAATGGTGAACCTGATGAGATGGATGATTGTCAGGACTTTGTGTCTTCGTGACTTCAAACCTTTCAAATCTCCCAAATACGATATCGTCGAAAAGATTAGACGGTTCACATTATATCTTGGAACCAGATCAATGGTTATCTTTGATACTTACATCTATCCTTTCATTCCTTAATCCGACGACCACAACTTAATCAATCATTGTGATGGATGACCACCATTTACTCCGGGTCTTCAGAGTATTATGCTTACGCTATCCCTCCTCTGTATTTTGATCAACGATCATGAGTGCAATCGAACATCAAATCGACGTCGATATCTCCTTCGAGTCTCTAGACTTCGGAGATTTCGAGTCTTAGCCCCTTATTTACTCTGTACGTCAATATTTTGGAGCTGACAAACCACTGACGCGTGTCCCTCTCTTGATCAACGATCGAGATCCTTTCGCGTCTCTGGGCTTCAGAATTATCAGGCCTCAACTTTTGCTGTAGTACGATCAACGGTTGAGAATATTCCCGAAGTGATATTTCAGATCGAACGACTTATGTCTGCTTCGGGACTTCGACGTTCGAGACTTCGAAGGTTTCGAATTAACGTTGCTCCATTTTCCTCCGGAGTGATCACCTGCTGTGTAAGTCATCAATGGTGGAGACCGCTTGCTGTCGGTTAATGTTTCTTCTTACACTATCCTTCCACTGTAGTAGATCGATGATAAAGAATGCTCCCAAAGTGATCGTTCAGATCAGAGGTCTTGTGTCCACTTAGGGAATCCAACATTCAAGGATTCAGAACTTTGGGCAAGTGCTGGTGGTATATCTCCCGAAGAAAAACTCCCAGAGTGATTTAAGTTGAATACGTCACTTGTTGACGTGTCACGAGCCAAGTAGCTGCCACGTGTCACTCTGATTCATGATTTTCACGTACCATAAATGTCGATTCAGCTTGACACTTATTGTTCTCTGACTATGCAACGTGTCCTTGCTGATGTAGACTGCTAATGTGGTATGCCACAGATTCTTGCTGACATCAATGTAGATCTCCTGATGTGACACATGTTCATCTCATTGATCTAACGGTCAAGATAGTATTCGAAGGGTATCTCAGATCAATGACTGAGAGTGACTTCAGACCTTTGTCCTTCAAGACTTCGATACTTTTGACATTCGTTCATGGTAAAACTCCCGAAGCAGTTCTCCCAGAGTGACGTAACTTGCTTACGTCACTTGTTGACATGGCATGAGTCAATTCTTGACAGTTGTCATCATCTGATTATGCCATGTGTCTTCGCTGACGTGGTCTTCCACGCATCCTTGTTGATGAGGTTCACTGACGCAGATCTCCCACACATCCTTGTTGACGTGGTCTACTGATCAATAGTATTGATCCAACAGTCCTTGTTATGTCCTCCAAATCCGATGGTCCTTATTCACTTCGTATTTCTGGGCTTCGGGTATTTCAAATCTCAAACTGATGGAGCGTAAGTTCCTCACTTATTTATACCCAAAGTGAATTCTTTTCATTGATCAGGTTCTTTAGATCAATGATTCGATCTATTCTATGATGCAACTCTTGTAGCTTTATCATGTCCTTCCAATTTAACATGATTCGATGGTTGTTATTTATTTTGGATTTCTGGGCTTCGCGTATTTCAGATCTCAAACTTTCCGGAGTGTAACCTCCTCGTTTCTTTATACCCAAAGTGAAAGATCTTCATTCGATCTGGATCATGGATCAACTTCTCGATCTTTCTGCGATGCCGCTTTGATAGCTTATCCTATCCTTCCACTTAAAAGTGATCCAACAGTTGTGATGATTCTTGAAGCAGATCGATGATCAATAATGATTGCGCAACCACAATCTGCGAGTGTTTTAACTTGTCACCCAACTCATCAATAGGAAGATGTGCACTATTGGAGAGTCAACCACAATCATTTATATTCAAAGCTATAAGATCAGACGGTCTTGACTAATTGCGTGATTTGAATTAGAGTGATATTTAATTCTCCTTTCAATCTCCTCAATTCATCCCTACCGTAGATTTGGCGATTGTGCATCCGACGGTCATGATTTAATCTGACTTAAACTCATTGTTTGTTGGATCAACCACAATCGTAGATATTTGAAGCTATGATATCTGATTATCTAGACAAATTATGGGATTGTAATTGGTGAGTAGTTTAATTCTTCTTTCTCTCCTCGCAATTCATCTCTGTCATTGATCCGACTTGTAGATCGACGATCACAATCCTCAAGCCCACGTTCGCTTATATGACCATCGTCCTTTATATTTAGACGATCAACATGGTCAACCTTGATTGAACTACTACTGAGGCTTCTTCACTCTGATCGGACGGTTGTTGAGGCTTCTCGTTCTGATCTTACACTTTTTCTGTGCATTGGTCGACTTCTCAATTTTCATCGATCCCGACGACACTTATGCAATGAGCTCTTCCATATGAGCTTTGATCTATGCATTTTCTAACCCTCCTGAGATTTTATCATAGGAACATTTTTGATCCTATCGTGATCAACAATAATCACGTACTGCGTTTTCCCTTCTGAGATTTTGATATTCATACTATTCGCTCCTCCTCCTGAGCTTACGCTTCTGATCTTTGCATACTGTTTGACATATTCTTCTAATTGATATACTATTGACATCAATGAAAATCTCATCTGTGGTAATTCATCATTAACAACATATCATCACATTGACTGTTGACATCAATGACAATATGTCCAACATTTTGTGCTTCCATGCTTTCCTTCCACATTCTATTTTCCCGACTTCTTTACTCCATTTATTTTCCCTCTTCTACACCTCCCCTTATTCTCTTTTTCTTTTATCCCTTCTTTTCTCTCTTTCTAGTTACCATACTTAGTCATATTTGAGTTTTGCGGGTTCGCGGGTTTGAACTTTCACTCTCCATTTTCCGTGACCTTCACTTTGCACCCCAAATTTCATGATCTACATTTCGAATATCAGCCTTGTCACAGGTGCCAGGCTCCAAAGTATTTCATTCTTCTTGTATGCGCGTTTGACTAATCGTTCCTTACACTTAATATATTTTTGATCATCTATACAACCACAGGTTGGCGAGTTCACAGAAATATTATATTCGAATTCTCTCTCGCCCATCCCCTCCTGTTTGTTTCTTTTCCTATTATGCATTAAGTATTGTTTAATGCTAACAACTATTGTGCAGGCCCATAAAATATTGTCATTAATGGTGAAAGGATCGAGGAATTATCTATTAAATATCATTAAATATTCATTTTCCAAGGGATTAAAACATCATTGTCTTTATGAAAAGATCTATTTGAGATTATTATCTAGCTAAAGAAATAGTTCCGTCAAGCTATGGCATCACCAACTAGACAACATATTTGTGGCGATACTCTAAATATATTTGGCCGTGAAGACCAAAAATTCCAGTGGTCGAGAGAATATTGGTATTATTCCTCTCCTCCTGCACAAAAATATGTAATTTGGACCTTTGGAATCGCTCGTGCTGGGTGTTTTATTGAGGTTTTTGATTGTAAATAAATGGTTGCATGGTGTGTAGAAAAGTACGTACCAAATCAAAGGATCATACAACTCCAGGATCACTCTTCGATTTCTCTTTCACCTCAAGTTTTTCGCAAGATGTTAAATCTTCTAGAGCCGACTCTTACTTTCAAAGGTGAATATTGCATAGAATTCTTGAAGAAATATAACAATGGGCTTGACCTCCTGCCAGAATATTTGGAGAATCCTGCATCTGTCCTAGTAGATATAACCAGAATCCAGGTTGAGTCTTTAAAAAATCCCTATCGAGAAATTGCATGGCTATTTACCAGGGTGACAGGTTAAGAAAACACTGCTTCTATCTCTCGCATGATTTTATATATTCTGTATTTTACAGATCAAGAACATACCATTTTTTATTGGGGAAAACTCATTTCTATCGAAATCGTGTCCCAGTTATCACACTATAAAAAGGACAAAAAATTCTTTATGGCCTCTTATTTGATATTTTCTATTGTGCATTGTTTCCAATTCCCAAACTTAACCATCAGTAAGAGGGTGAATTGCAAAATAGATCCAGCTACCTTTTGGTATTAGACATTATGGAGGCATATGATAAGAACCAAATATCAAAACAACATAAAAAAATCTCAGAATAAGTACTCAACGCCTTGACAAAGAGATAATTTCAGATAATAAGCCTCTTCGAGGGGGAAACCTCCTTATACACCACATAAATTTCCAAATACAAGATTATTCAAAATAAAAAGGTCTCCTTGGTATATATAGGAGACTAGGAGGTACAATTACAACTAATGGACCCAAGCCAACATAAATAAAATAAAAATACTAATGTAATATGCCCTAATTAAGGGTTAATGTGCCACTATTTAGGGCTTAACATGCCCCTCCCCTTCAGACAAGTTTTGTCCGCAACACTTGAGTAATTATGGATGATTTTATATAAAATAATCATCTTCCCAAGTGGAATCTTCAGTAGGTAGTTTCCTCCACTTAATGAGATACTCTGAAATGGATCTATTCCTCAGCTAGCGAATTCTTCTGTCAATGATCGCTTCAGGATCCGATATGATTTTTCCTTCCTCGTCAAGTTATGGAAATATAGTTTGAACTGGGATCTTGTCACCTATAACCTTCTTTAAGAATGAAACATGGAAAACTAAGTGTACTCGCAAATATGCAGACAACTCTAATTTGTATGCCATAGTACCAATCTTTTGCAACACCTTATAAGGGCCATAGTACTTTGGTGATAATTTATTATCCTTCTTAGCTTGCTTGAGGGACATTTGTTTGTATGGTTGTAGTCTTAAAAATACCCAATCCCCTACTTCAAAACTTCTTTCACTACGATGTTGATGTGCTTGTTGTTTCATGCGATTTTGTGCCATGGTCAGGTTGTCCTTTAAGAGTTGGAGAACTTGTTGTTGATGCTCGATGTGATCTTCCACTGCTTGAACCTTAGATTTTTATTTTAGAGAAGAAGTGATGGAAGGTGAATGATATCCATAGAGTGCCATAAATGGTGTCATTTTTGTTGCAGTATGAAAGGAAGTGTTATACCACCATTCTTCCAAGGGTAACCATTTGAATCATTGTGTTTGTTTATCATAGACAAAGAAATGAAGGTATCCTTCCAGACATTTGTTCACTATCTCGTTTTTTCCATCATATTGAGGATGATAAGATGAGCTATGAGTCAATTGAGTACCCAAACAAGAAAATAATTATGTCCAAAAATGTCCAATGAAGATGGGATCTTTGTCACTTACAATAATATTTGGGCTTCCATGTAGCTTTTTAATTGTCTCCATGAATGCAATGGAAACTGTACTGGCTTTGAAAGGATGAGAGAGTGAAAAAAAGTGTGCGTACTTGGTCAATCTATCAACAATCACCATGATGACACTCTTTCCTTCAGACTTCGGTAACCCTGTGATGAAATCCATGGAAACCTCCTCCCAACGTTGACTTGGGATGGATAATGGTTGTAAAATACCCAGGGTATTAATTTTTTCCACCTTATTTTGTTGGAAAACCAAACATTTTGCCACAAACCTTTGAACATCATTTTTAAGGCCATCCCAAAAACATTCCTTCTTGACCCTATGGTAGGTTTTCAAAAATCCTAAGTGCCCTCCTACCTGAGAGGTGTGCAATTCCAAGAGTACCTTTTGTTTGAGTTGGGAGTTCTTACATAAATATAAGCGATCTTTGTACCATATTAAATCATTTTTCCATGTAAATGTATCTGATGCATTGGAATCCTGACACAACCTTTGAATGCGAGTCCACATGTTTTCTTCATTCTTCCATTCATCCCTTGCTTATATTATCCAATAGGGTTGGATGATTGATATAGCACAGAGAAAGACCTCAACATATTCATCCTTTCTTGAGAGTGCATCTGCCACAACATTTTTCTTTCCTTTTTTGTAGATGATTTCAAAATCATAACCCAACATCTTGGTCACCCATTTTTTTTGTTCTTCTGAAGATAGTCTTTGTTCCAAGAAGTATTTAAGACTATCATGATCTGTTTTGACCTTGAAGTTCCTACCTATTAGGTAAGGGCGCCATTTATTCAATGCATGTAGTATTTCCATCGTTTCCTTCTCATAAATGGGTTTGTGTAAGTCCTTTCCCTTGAGTGACCAACTTTCAAAAGCAAGAGGCCTTCCTTCTTTCATTAGAACAACACCAATGCCATTTCCCAAGGCATCACATTCCACAATAATTGTTTTTGTGAAGTCTGGTGTGGTCAAAACAAGAGCTTTGCACATCACCTCTTTAATTTGTTCAAAAGCTTGAGTTGCCTTTGGATTCCATGAAAATGCATCCTTCTTAGTTAATGTCGTTAAAGGTGCTGCTATTCTTCCATAGTTCCGAACAAGCTTGTGGTAGTAACCTGTCCAACCCAAAAATACTCTAAGATTCTTTAATGTTTTTGGAATCGGTCAGTCCATCATGGCCTTAATCTTGTTAGGGTCTACCTTGACACCTTCATGAGATACAATATGACCCAAATACTCTACCTCCACCCCAAAGAAACACTTGTATGGTTTGGCATATAGTTGTTTCTCCTTTAGTAGTTGTAGCACCTTGTCAACATGTCGAACATGATCCTCCCAAGACTTGATATAGATTAGTATATCATCAAAAAATACTAACACAAATTTTTGAAGGAAGGGCTTGAAAATGGAATTCATCAACCCTTGGAATGTGGAAGGTGCATTCATAAGGCCAAAAGGCATGAACAAAAAATCATAATGGCCTTCATGAGTTCACAATGCTGGTTTTGGGATATCTTCTTCCTTCATTCTAATATGATGATACCTTGAAGGTAGATCCAACTTTGTGAAGTAGATTTCTCCATGTAGTTAATATAACAATTCATCAATGACGAGAATGGGAAACTTATATTTAATAGTGATCTTGTTGAGTTCTCTATAATATGGACACATATACCATGAGCCCTCTTTCTTGAGTACCATTACGACTGATGCAGACTAAGAACTTTGGCTAGGTATAATAATGCCAACCTCTAACATTTCTTCAACCATACGCTTAATTTCACTCTTCTGGGCATAAGGGTATCTGTAAGGCCTGATGTTAGGTGGAACCCGCCCAGGAATTAGTTGAATAGCATGATCATGATTTTGAGTGGGTGGAAGACCTCTGGGAATATATTCAAATAATTTGGAACGCTTATCAATGATCCCTTATAGATATAGGGGAATGGATGGATTAGATGTTTGAACATCTAGTGAGCATAGTTGTACAATTACACCCTGATGCCCATTTTTCAATAATTTTGTCATGCCATTAGAACTTATCACCTTACTGGGTTTCCCTTTGATACCCATTAACTCAATTTCCTTTCCTTCCAATTAAAATTTCATGAAAAGTTCTTGAAAATTAAAAGCCACAGTTCCCAATGATTCTAACCATTGGACTCCTAGTACGACATCAACACCACCCATGGGTATAGAAATCATTGGACTATTAATCACATATTCCCCCATAGTAATATTGATCTTATGACATTTTCCTGAGAAATTTATAGTTCCTCCATTTGAAATCATTACTTGAAACTCTAGCGCTGGATATATAAAGAAATTGAGAGCTTTGGCTAATTTATAGTGAATGAAATTATGAGTACTACCAGAATCAATTAGGACAATTACCTTTTTCTTTTTGATATATCCTTCGATATTGAGGGTTTGCGAAGTGATAATTCTAGCCAATGAATTACATGATATCGTGGGAGTCAACGCTTTAGAAGAAATGTCTTCTACATTTTCATCTTGAGATGGTTCTTGTTCTTCTTCCTCTTCACAATCTATGTAGAATAATTTCTTCTCACCACACTTATGTCCCTTACTGTACTTGTTGTCACAATTAAAGCATACATTTTTTTCTTTTCTTTCCTCCAATTGTTGAGGTGTCAAACTTGTAGGTTGAGGTGTTTTATAAGAAGGAACATTATTCTCTCGATAGATGTTAGGAGTGGTCCTTCTACTAGCCATAACCATATTTTTACTTTCAACATTTCTCGCCACCCTGAACACATTCTCCAATGATTTGGGTTCTTAAAGGAGAACCTCATGTTGAATTTTATCCTTTAAAGTTCCTATGAATACATTAATCATGTGCTCATCTGGAATATCCGTTACCTTTATATTCAATCTTTGGAATTTATCAATGTGCTCTGAAACTGAACCCTTTTTCTTGAGATTTATCAATTGGATAATGAAGGTATTTCTCCTTGTATCCTTATAGTGTGCTATCATTTATTCCATGAAAATTGTCCAAGTGACAAGTGATTTGCAAGAACAAAACCATTGATACCACACAAATTGATTGGGTTCTAAATATAAAGAATCAATTTGTACCCTTTGTGTGTGTGGCACATCATGTAGATCAAAGAAATTCTCCATCTGAAGTATCCATGTGATTGGATCCTTGCTCTCAAACTTCCTCATATTGATATTAGGAAAGTGGTTGGTCTTCAACCCAAAGTTGGAGTTTCTCCAGTCTTGATTCATATTCCTTGTGTCCTCATCATGAATTTCATGGGATACATTTTCACTTTTAGGTGGTCTCTCTATTAGGAAATTTTTCAATCCTTCCATGATCTCCCTTTTTAAACCATCCATGTTAGTATCCATTATTGCCTCTGACTTAGCTTCAGTTGAATCCATCATCCCTTGTAGTTCATCTTTTGTTACTGTCTTCTTTTGTAAATCATTTATGTCCCTGCACATTTCTTCACCTTCATAAAGAGTCCAAGTAAGAATGTCCTAAGTCTTATTTTGCGTAGAAGTTACCTTTTTTGGTGGCATGTTGGCCAAGTATCACTTTTAAACCTTGATTTCAAGGTGTTTTTTCTAGACAATCTTTCTTCTGCTGTATCTCCAAAATTTAGGCCATTCTAGGTCTACAAATTTCATTTTGTAGTTCTCTGATACGTCTTCTCTGCAATTCCATAGGTCTAATCAAAATTGGATGTGCCAAGTGGAATTTATGGTAACTTCCCCACACCTTGCTAATTTTTGTCCCTTCTAGGAGAGCATACTTGTAAAGCGTGCCAAGAGAACAATATATGATATTTGATTCTGAAAATTGAACCAGAAATACTACAGACTGTCCACTATCCAATGAAACTAGTCTCACTTAATTTGGATACTCACTGAAGAATATATCACTATTTTACCCGGAACACCTATTTGAGACTAGTTAATATGACTAGTCAACTACCCTATCTTACACAGGGTGTATCTACAAAAGTAGGATGACCCAGAAGCTAAATTTTTTTTCCCAACTACCTTGATAATTTATATGAATATTATCTAGGTTTTAAGGTCTAAAATGTTAGATAAAATCTTTTATAGTGAAAATTCCGCGATGAATAAATTTAGGATGATTCCAGAACCCTATCTTACACAGGATATATATTCGAAAGTATAAGGCCTCAGGAGATGAAATTTTAATCCAACATACCTTGAACCTTCTATTAAATATCCTCCAAGGGGTTCCTTAGAAAACATTGTATAAAAAAAGTTATAGTGAAAATTACAAGGTGTCTCAAATGAAGTAGCGAAACCCCAATACCTTGAACTCTAATACCAAAATGATAAGAACCAAATATCAAAATAGCATAAAAAAACCTCAGAATAAGTACTCAACAAAAATGTCTCCTTGGTATATATAGGAGACTAGGAGGTGCAATTAAAACTAATGGACCCAAGCCGACATAAATAAAATAAAAATACTAATGTAATATGACCCAATTAAGGGGTAATGTGCCACTAGCTCTAAATAGTGGAACATTACCTTTTAATCGGGGCAATGTGCCACTATTTAGGGCTTAACAACATAATACCCCTCTATTTTTCTACGAAGTTTATAATAATTTTTTTTCAGTCTTCAAAAATCTTTTGCTGGGCGAAAACACTCCAAGGATATCTGATCAAGTTGCTAGATTTTTAGAGAAAAAGGGGACAATAGAGAAAATGGAGAATCATAGTATCATAAGGATATTTTTCTCAAAAGATAATCCTTCTTTTCTCCCGTATTATGTATCCGATAAACTATTTATTACATAGGTGTCAAGGAAATATAACTTCTGGTTACATTTTTTCCATGAAAAAAAGGAAAAAGCAGTTTATTCCCCTGACATGGAAGATTGGAGAGTTCATGTTCAGAAATATAAATAAAATTAACGAATTTGCAAATCACTTTTAACAATGTGAGTTTAAAGTATGCTGAAAAGATCAAAGGTTTTGATCCGAATAAAATATTTGTTGGACATATGATTTTAGTGGGGTTCAATAAATCCTTTATTCAAACTGTCTTGAATGAAGAAGAAGAGGGTAACAACCAAATAACTCCTGTACAAAATGCTGGTGATTTAGAAACATTACTTAGTAATAATGATATTTACAAGAAAATGGGAAAAGGTCCCAGTGAAAGAAGTGCTCAATCTCTAGTTGTTACTCCTAAAAGTACTACATCTAGGAGAAATGCTGCAATGATCCACCCAATTAAAAATAATGTCAATAGTAGTTCCAGTGGAGGGGGAGAGAAGAATACCCCCCCTAGAAATATTGAGAGTTCACACAAGTTACCCGTGAGAAAGAAAAGAAAAAACTTAGTGCAAGAGGAAGAAGATAATATTACAGAGAATGACATCCAAATCTTTTCCTTGGAGGATATGGAACTAGAAGCAGACATTGAAAAATTATTTCCTGCAATAGAACAAAAGGAACACGTGGCTCAACAATATTCTTTATTGGAAGTCATTGGAGGTGAGACCTTTAGTGAAGAAGAATCCTTCACTTTTCAAAATGTTGTTTTGGACAAAGAATCTAAAAAGTTGATTGTAGAAAGAAGTGACCAGAAAAATAAAAAGGGAAAGGCCCGCTCAGAGGTTGACCTAAAGTATATGTGACAATCCTAGATTTCCAAAATCCATAGGGCAACCAGGGACGCACTTGACGATTCTATTGATGATTTAGAGGCTGAGAATGCCAAGCTAAAAGAGAAGATCAAATAATTGGAGATTGGTTTAATGCCTCTTCCAATCCTGTCTAGTCCTTTGACAATGGTTAAACCAACTACACCAAGTATTAAGTTAAAGGGGTCTTCAAGTTTTCTCATAGTAGTCCTAAGTTATGTTGAGAAAAATATTAAAAAGAGAATGTCATTGATAATAGAAGCATGGGAGATATCAAAACATATTGTTTCTTTCGGTTCAAGGGCACATGCATTTCATGAATATCTCCAAGCCGATTTAAAGAATGAAGAAGGATTCTATACAAATGTTTTTTTACCATTTGGGATAAAAGTCTCAAACATGACATAATTGAAAAGGAGAGAAGAGGATCTGCCTTCTCCAAGTCGAATTAAACAATTGAATGCCCATTGGAAAGAAAAGATCAAGAATTTGAGTAACATTATCCAAGCATGCAATGAAGCCATAGCGAAAAGAGAAGAATTATTCAGAAGGCTCACAAAGATATATTTGGCAGGAAGCACTGATGAGGTGTAATATCCTAAGTTAATCTTCAATTCAATGTTTATGACAAGGAGACAATTTGGTGAACAAGTGGAGATATTAAAAGGATTATCGACTGAGAAATTTAATAGTATAATTGAATATGGTGAAGAAGAAATATAGAATTGGTTGGTTGATTATTCTATGAAAAATAAATATACTGAGGAGGCAATCCATGACATTTCTCATGACCTAAGAGATTTAGAAGGTGAATTGTTAAATATCAAAATTAGGCATGAAATAAATGTTGCGCCAATGAAAAGTTACATTGAATATTGGTTTATGAAGGCAATTGATAAATTAACTAAAGGAGGCCAAGAAACAACAATTGAGATGGTTCCTATAACCTTCAACGAGGAGAATACAAGGACAACAACAATAAAGTAAAGGAGAGAGATACCATCATAGTAAGTTTATGCTGATCACATCTTGCTTTCTTTATCAGTTTTTCATCCAATTACTCCACTTCTTTGACTAGAAAGGTTTAATTGAAATCTAATAACTTCTCCATGTCTTCTTTCCAAGTCTTGCTACTCTTCCTTCACCCACAATCTTCTCTCTAGAACTCACTTCTTGTTTATATTTAATTTTATGGTGCATGGGAGCCCCAATCCTAGTCCTCAGGATGAATGCATTTTAATTTCAAAACTTTGTAACAGACTTTAATATTTTTTCAGAAATCCCAAGAGAACTAATTCAAGATCAGTTTTGACGGTGCTTTATAGCTTTGAGTTTTGAGTGTAAAATATTTGAGATTGATCTATCATTTTCTTCATTTGAGCTCCACATGTGTCTACTCTATTAAAGTTCTGTTATGTGTACATACCATTTTCTTTTATTTTTATGTGTGATCAGAAATCTTTTGTTTAACTATGATGGACATGAGGAAATTTTTCTTATGTTTTTCAAATGTGTGATGTACGAGGTTCCTGTTTATCTCTCATGAATTCTCTTTAAAATAAAACATTTTATTTTCTGCAACTTTTATATTTCTTTGAATACCACAATGGACTTTCTCAAATTCCTATATCATTTTGGAAATCTAGAATTCAAAGATTATCATAAAACATAGAGGAGTACCACCTCTATAAAAACCCATGAGGATTTATATCTTCGTGAGGTTGTCGTTTCAATCATGACGGATTCAAGCGTCAACAAATACTTAGGGGGACAAACTGGTCCCTTCCCTTTCACATTAGTACATATGCTTCATACATATCCCTTGGAGTTGTTTGAGGGAAAAAAAAAGATTAGATGTCCTATGCCATCTATTTCATAAGCAAAAACATGACACCATCCGAGCTCAATTATACCGTCACTGAAAAAGAATTCCTAGTTGTTGTGTATGCCATAAACAAATTTAGAAACTATATAACGGGTTATGAAGTCTTTATTCACACAGACTACTCCGCCATTAAATTATTAATGAATAAACCAATCACTAATGGTAGAATCACTAGATGGTTGTTATTACTGCATGAGTTTAACATCACTATAGTAGATAGGCCTAGGAAGGAGAATCTTGTTGCATATTTCCTTTCTAGAATTCATAATGGAAGTGAAAATGATCCTGTCAATGATAGTTTTCCTGACGAACATCTATTTGCTATTTCTAATAACTCTCCATGGTTCACAGATATAGCATATTATTTGGCCATAGGGAAATTGATGCAACACCTTTCTTCATGGGAAAAGAAACAAATTTTCAAGCTTAGTGCCAACTATTCATGGATTGGAGGTGACCTCTTCTGTACTAGACCAGATTTGATTATTAGAAAATGTGTATGTGAAGATGCGATGTTTGAAATTTTGCGATCTTTCCATGATGGTCCATGCAGTGGCCACTTTGTTGACAAGAGAACAACCTACAAAGTACTTCATCAGGGGTACTACTAGCCAACACTTTTCAAGGATGCTAAAAGATATGCAAGGAGTTGCAACGACTGCCAATGGATGGGGAGACCAATACAAGCTGAAGAAATGCCCCTACAACCACATGTATTTATTGAACCCCTCTAAAGATGGGATTTGGACTTCATATGACCAATATATACTGCATCAAGAAAGAAAAGGTATATCTTAGTTTGTACAAATTATGTAACCAAGTGGGTAGAAGAAAAATCTTTATATCAAGCTAGTAAAAAATCATTTGTTGATTTTTTCTATGAAAATATTTTTACCCGTTTTGGTGTTCCAAGAGAGATTGTGACAGATTAGGGAGCACAATTCACGTCAAAGATGATGCAATCCATTACACAACAATATCAGATAAAGCATAAAAAATATTCTCTATATCACTCCTAGGCTAATGGATAGGTAGAGTCCACCAACAAAGTGCTAGAGGCCATTCTAAACAAGACCATACAATTGCATCATAAGGATTGGGATGATAGACTTTCAGAGGCACTTTGGGCCTATAGGACTGCATGGATAAGCACCATTGGTATCACTCCCTATGAGTTGGTATATATAAAGTAGGTTCTCCTTCCTATTGAATTCCAAATAAGGACTTTCAGAATAACAATGTAGTTTGGTTTAGACTTGACATAGGCTCATAAGCAAAGGGTGGCACAACTGAATGAGTTGGATGAAATCTGATAGGACACCTTCCAACATACCATTCTTGTTTAGGAACAACGGGCCAGATGGCATGACAAATTCACTAGAAAGAAGGTCTTCAAACCTGGTGACTAGGCTCTCCTCTTCAATTCCAGATTCAAGAAATTTAGGGGTAAGATCTTCACATAATGGTTGGGACCATATGAGGTCGATATTGTATTTGATAATGGATTTTTGAGAACCAAAACAATAGATGCAGATCATATCTCCTTTGTGGTGAATGGCCACCGGTTGAGATTATACCACAAACCCATGTCTAAGGAAAAGTTTGTTCAAGATATGTTACAACAATCAGAGATGGAGGTCATGAATATGGGGTCTCCTTCCCCCTCTCTAACCTCTACTTTAGTTTTCTCCCAAATTTCTGGGTGTGTATATATGCATATATAAAAAGAAAAAAAGAGAAAAGAAAAAAAGAAAAAAAATAATGAAAAGAAAAAAATTAGAAAACAATAAAAAGTAAAGAAAAAAAATCAGTCTAGTTATGAAAATCAGCTTGTCGGCGTAGCTAGACATGGACTTGCTTGAAAACCAGGTTGTTGGCAGGCAGGTCCACAACAAAATATGGCATATAGTTGTTGACTCTACCTTCTATTCTTCAAATCATTGTATTACTCTTGTATTAGATGATGGAGGATTCATTAAGGCCCTCCTTCTAACAAAATTTTCCTCATCGACTCCAACACCTTATTTGGGGTCAGAGTTAGATAATTTATCATGGTACCTAGGGGCTTGCAAGAATTAATGACATGTTCTCTCACTGAAAGTAGCGGGGATTCATCAATGCTCCCTATTTTTCAGATCTTGCAGTTAACTCGACTTCAACCCATTTATTTTTACCTCGCAAGATGTACCAAGGCACCTCGACTCTCATCGATATCAATGGTGAGTAGTCTCGCATTGGTTAACATCACTCATCATTGGATGGTAATCCAATGATTTCTTTCTATGTTTGAATTCATCAAATTCATTCAAATAGATATATTTGTGCCAAGATTGGGTTTCAGTGAAGATTATTTGGTTCGCGGTTCTAACAACAATTTGCAATGTGTGAATACAAGGGGAATAGGATGCAAGGTAGATGGAACATACAAATGCCTCAAAAAGAGGGGGTTATCTCTTCCTTTAGCAAGTCCCATGCTAAGGGACCATATCTCTTCTTCGCTACAAATATTGAGTCATAAGTCTTATTCTGCCCCCCCATCTCCTTGCTTTAGTGTTCCCACTACAATTATTTTCCTCTCACTACATCCTTAGATCTATTTTCAGTGGCAGATGTGATTGGGTGGCCAAAACGTCCACCAATATTCATTCATCATCTTTTGGTTTAAGTTTGGTTTTGCTATTTTTCATCATGAATAATTTTAGGTTTTATGAGTTTTTAAGAGATTCATAGCATGTGTAGAGTCAAATCCATTCCTCTTTGATCAAAATAATGTTTCATTAGCAAAAACAATGGTTCCATCATCTCCAATTTCTTCAACTAGTGGTGTTAACAAAATACAAAGAAGACAACTGTATTGGTACATGAACTGTACATGAGGTACATGAAAGCCTATAATTGTATTTTCATGGAACAAAGACAACCATTCACATTCCATTATTCATCATTCCAAGGATTTACAACATAACAAATGTCTTTATGATAAAAAACGAGTACACCATTCAATATAGCTCCCAAGTTAATGTTTTGCAGTGATTCTTCCAACATACTTTCATGACTTCCACAAGTATAAGTTGGAAATTAAACAAAGTTGATTCAAAGGTAAATAAGTTTCTTTTAAACTCTTTTAATCTATTAAGAACAAAGGGAATTTTATTTGCAACTCTCTTATATTTTTTTTCTGTTACACAGGATAGCCTAANGGGTGAATCAGTTAGATAAAATTCCTTTCTTTTTATTTAACAGATTAGTCAATGAACACAGACTATGCCTTTTACTATATGTCTTGCTACAAATCATTCAAATAAATAAATATGCAATCACATAAATAGACAATGACACAAAGATTTTTATGAGGAAACCCAAAAGGGAAAAACTTCTTCTTCTTATGAATGAAAGACAAGCTCCAACTTCTCTTTACATTCTTATTTTATCTGAGCTACAACCCAGATGAGGCTGCTACCTCTGTTTCTTCAGCACCTACTGAATGGAAGATACGACTCCCAGATGTACAAGCACCAACTTGTACAGGAGACTTTTACAATCTCCCCTTGCTCCTCCCTACCACCCTGAAATCATTCTCTGTCACTAAGAACCTGCAAATCAAATTTTTATCTTCTCTTGTCAAAGATTAATCATTCAAGTCCTCTCTGTTTTTATATTCATATCACAATTCATTCTTGACCAGACCACTTAGATTTATCAATCTGTGTATGTGTCTTCCCTCCTCTATCTTTTTCTTCTTCCTCAAATTTTACAGAGCCATATATCTCCCATAATCCTCTCTCACCCTTTTTCTTGCCACAATCACTTTATTCATCTTCCTGTATCATCAACGCATACAATCGAACCCTCAGGATTCAAAGAATCAGTTACAATAACTGAATAACTTCCTTACAGTGATTATTATTGGCCAAGGCATCAAGACGAACAATATCCACATGATCAGTTTAAATATTTAACCAGCACTGTTCGATGAACATACATCTGTTTTGATTTTTCAACATGGAATAACCCTTGAGCGCTTTGGAAAACCACTTGTGTTAACCCATATGTCCATTGGTCATGACCATAGGTTAATCGAAATGCATTTTGCATTTCGCATTTGCAAATCGGCAATCCTGTGTCGAAGAGTCTTGACACTTCAAGTTACAAAACCCCAAAATAGAGCTTAGCTTCGTGCTAGCTCCTCCCTCTCACATGACCATTGGTGGTAACCGCTGCCTACACCAAAAAGGTATTTCAACATTTCGCATTTCAGCGTTTCGACATTTCTTGTGATGAAGTGTTTCAACACTCCAAGTCACGAACCCCGAAATTTTCGGCGTTTCGCATTTTGGCGTTTCGACATTTCGCATTTCGGCGTTTCGACATCTCTGTGATGAAATGTTTCGACACTCCAAGTCACGAACCCCGAAATGATCTGACGACTTCACATTTGATCTGGTGGACATAGATCAGAAGGTTCTCGTTAAATTCTTGAGGACAGATCAACGGTCATATACAACTCTTATATTACTCCTCCAATGCTTAATCCAACAGATATGACTTAATCATTCATCGAAATGGATGGATGTCGTGGTTTCGGCATTTGAGACTTCGTGATGTTGAAGTTTTTTCTTACCATGCAAAAATCCTGAATAGAAACTCTCAGAATCCCGAAATAGAAACTCCCGGAATCATGTGACGTGTGTCCCTTTCGGTATTTCGACATTCGAGACTTCGTGATGTTGGAGTTTTTGCTTACCATGAAAAAATCCCAAAATAGAAACTCCCGGAATCCCGAAATAGAAACTCCCGGAGTGACGATCTCCGAAATTCAAGCTGTGCCTGTGCAAACTGATCCACGGTACCTATGCAAACTGACCAACAAACTCTCCCTTTGGCATTTAAAAGTTTGACATTAATGACAAAAACAAGTCCTGTGCAAACTGTGCAAGCTGCAATTCCTGCCAACAGTTTCTTTACCCTTACCTTTTATCCCACTACTAAACCATCATAAACATATGACTTATTTATCCATCTCTTGAAACCTTTTTTACCATTGTGTCATACATTATATTTCTTTAGCTCATACCTTACTCCTATAACATGTTACCTATTACAAGTGTTGGCCAAAATCTCTTCCACTAATCAAATCGTATGACCATGTACATAATAGTCACATCCATTCTCCATATGTCCACATATCTTATCAACCATATGGAATATTACTTATATACATTACTTATTGATCATATGAATCCATCATGAGTTTACACCTGTCGATGAAATGATACTTCTAGACTTACAAATGATTAAGTTTAAGGTTATGTGGATACGATGGCATTCTTATTGCACTTACAGAACCGAACGTTTCATGATTATCCATGAGCCTGCATAATCACTCATTTGACTATTATAACTCATTTGGAATCATCGAAGGGATTCCAAACGAGTTACACTCATATTGTTTGAAATCAAAATCATATGAAAATTTAATAGTGGAGACTGTTCAAACCGCTTCTTATCAGGACCCATCCATTAGCATTACAGTCAACATTTTCTCCTTACTAGAACCATTTCCATTGACGATGGTGGTCGAATTTCACAAGATGACATCCATGCGAGATCTGGAAGCCTTGCTGGAGTATAATTCGTGTCAAAAAATGCTTAGAGACACAGGGTGGCATGAATTATTCATGTAATTCCAAGGATATAGTGACTAGGTGACATTGTAGTTCACAAAGGGTTTTAGTGAACAGGTAGCCCAAATTGGGGAGCTGGTAATGGAGGTGTCAAAGAAGTCAATTTCCCATGCCACATGCTTGCCGAGACAAGGAGAAAGGTGGTTAAAAAATCGTCCTATAGCACAAAACCTTTGTAATTGATTTTTAAAACCAGAGTCTCGGAATGCACACTAGACAAAGGGGATACCACAGACTTGACTCAATGATGAATGGCATGCACCATTGGAAATTCTACAGAGGTATTTGACTTGTGAAGGACATTATGCTCTTATATTTTAGTACCACATTATAATTTTGTTGCATTTTGAATTTTCCTTATTACATATGGAAGAGTTTAAGAAAAATGTCAAGCCAAGTAAAGAAGAATAGTAAATGACCTTAAAAGAGCATGTATCATAATGGAGTAATGAATATTTTGATTGTAGAAGATCTTAGTAAGAGAAATGAAACATGGAAAAGTTTCATTGGACCAAACAAATTTAATACACAACCCAATGAGATTGTGGGAACAAACCAAATAGCATAGGGTGGCGATAATAACAAAAACGGTCTTGATGAAGACCTCGACTCCCATAGAGCTGAGGGATTAATCTCTCCTCCAGAAGACCAACGAAAAAGGAAAGTCATGAAGACCAAACTATTAGCAGAGGCAATTTCCAAACCACCCCCAACCTATCAAGTTACTAGGAACATGGCCAAATAGAGAATTAATACTCCAATGACGACTTTTGTTCATCATAATGCTTCAATTTGAATCCCTGTTCATCTAGGTACTTATATGACACCCTATTTATATCAACAACAAGAAATGGAACAATTTCCAATCTCTTTAGATAGTGAAGGAGAAGACAACAAAACATTAGCTAATATTCTTAAAATTACAAAGAAATAGAGGAGTAGGGGTTTGAATCCTATAGAGAAGGAATTTCCTAAACCCTCTGATAATGCATCTATTGGACAGAGTGAACCTAGTCCACCTTCATATGAATCAATAAGAAAAGTGAAGAGGAATAATAGGAAAATTAAAAGGTCGAAGAAAGAAGCCCTAAAGATGACAGTGCTAAATAGATATATGAATCAATAAGAAAAGTGAAGAGGAAGAATAGGAAAATTAAAAGGTCGAAGCAAGAATGTAACACCCCATATTTTGGCATTAGGTAGTTAGAACTTTGATTTTTTTTCTCATCTTAGTAATTCATTGCTTAACAACTATTTGGACTCAACAATGTTGATATAGACATGTGAAAAGTGTACATATTGACCTATTTATGTGTTGCATACTATTATTTTCATTGTTATATGCTCATGATGATGATAATTCTTTGATTTGTTTAAACATGCAAATTAAGATATGGAATTTAGGTACATGGATATCGACTCAAAATTATGTTGTGAATGCATTACAGATGCAAGCCATGATAAAAATAAACATATATTTCTTAATTGAACGCCAATACATATATGGATTCTTATATGAAATTATGATGTATATACATAGATATGAGTTATTGGTGAACTAACCTACTGGTTGATGATCTATGTGATAGCCAAATGACTACAGTGATGAGGTAACATGGATGTCGTAGACATCAAGACGATAGTGTATGTTATACGTTATAATTATTATTTAATTTATGATTTAAAATATTGCTATGATTTGTGGTAAGTGTGGTTTTGACAGGACACACAACTTTCCCAGAGTGGTTGTTTGATGACGTGACTCTAAGAATAGTAGTTGCACAATAGGGCTTGATGTAGGGTGTTGACCCTATTTCTATGAGGAGGGGTGGAGGTATTTCCCACCGTTTATCCTCCGAAACCTAGAGTCGTGGGAGGGCTGTGTGAAGTCACGCCCCCCTAGACGTGTGATGACGACTGCTAGTTTCCTGTTGGGGAAGCTTGGTCGAGATGTATGAAACTTTCGCTTACGGGTTCTATATGGAGTTAGGTCAATATAGTTGACGCTCCAGCTTAGTCCAACAGAGGAAAGGATAGGAGGGAAGATGGAAGTAGGTTAGGAAGGAAGGATGCTTCGATGTTAGTTGAGCATACTGATTGGGGATTAGAGATGCCACTATTGTTTACTCACTTGGTTCCTACCATGTTTAAAACCCTCTTTGATTTCCTATTGATATTTTAAGTATGACAATGAGTTATTGATGAATTGGTGTAATTTAGTTCGTTAAGATTATTAAATGATGCATTACTTGATCTGTTGTCCTACATGTCTTGGTGATCATATAGGAACTATGCACTAGAGGCAATGATTGTTTATCGTTAGTACATACATGAGATATGTGTCCACTAGCTACGCATACATACCCTACCCATGTACACTAGTATAAGTAATTAATGTATTAATTATTAAAGTAAATTATGAACTATTTAATTGAATGTTTATTGAATATGTAAATTATATTGCATACAAAATATCTAGAAGCATTAAATACCTTCTTGACTTTGATAGATGGTGGGTATGATGAATTAAATGAGCATGGTGGGGTGTTATGTACATTTTGGGGAAAATGATCAAATAACATTTATTAGCTAGCATGAGAAGAAAGACTTTTCATTTTATTTATTGTTGTTTAATGCAAGTCATTTATATTTAGTTTTATTTTAATATTTTTCCAAAATATCTAGATAAGGGAGGTTGATGGATAATAATGAGGGTGGTTGAGGAGACTTGGGGAAGGGTGTATGGAAACTTGATAAATAGGGAGGAGAAGTGGTGAGGAAAGGGGATTGGGAGGTTTGAGCATGATGAGAGGTTGTGAAATCTTTGGAAGATATATTTCTTATGATGGTTTTCTTTGAGAATTGTGCTTTACTGTTCTTGGAGTCACAGGCATGGAGGGCCAATAAACCGAAAGGTTTCTTGGAGCTAGGAAGCCGACTAGGCTCCTAGTTGGCAGGGAGGATTCCGTTGTTTCACTCTGGGAAAATGGGAAAAGAATGCTAGGAAGCGCCCATGACTACATTACAACCAATGAGCTTTGATAATCTAAGGAGGAGGTATTTTTCGGTGGTATTTGGTTATTGATATTTTGTATATAATTTTGTTTTAAGTTCTAAATCATAGAGTTAACATAATACTTATTTAATCATGTTATCTAGATTTATCATTGAGCAAATGTAGAAGAATTGTGTAAATGAAAATAAATGAAATTATGTATTTAAAGAGTGACAAATTTCCTAACATCCTAGATGGGTGTTACAAAGAATCCCTAAAGATGATAGTGCTAAATAGATGCATACAAAAGGAAAATGAAATGCTAAAATCCCAAAGCCAGAACCTCTAGGAGGAAGTCAAGAAGCTACGTTCTGAAAATAGAAAAATGCATAAGAAGATCATGAGTTCCAACCAACCATAGCAGAGGAGGCACAATGAGAGGATAACCGGGGCTAGTGGAGGTCTCAACATTCTGATCAATGCAACTTGGCTTTCCTAGTTGTTCACATGATGTTTTAGTTTTGGATCAATTTTTGAATTTTCAAGGATGCTTTTTGCATGAGGACATGCAAGCAAGCATGTGTGGGGGAGATGTTGGCCTTCCATTTTTCCATATTTTAAACACCATTTTCTCACTATTTTCCACTATTACACCTAAACTAAACTCCATCATCCCACAAATCCATGCTCCTAAGCCTAAAACCGTGCAACAAGTATTAAAGAGGTAATAATTGCTTATTATATTTAATTTCCTAAGTTGTTAATAGGTTTAATGAGTTTTTGGGAACTAATGTTTACCTATGAAGAATTGATGTTCAGTTCTTGCACCAACTATGGAATTCCAGTACTTAGGTTTGGAGGTTTTCTTATTTTCACAATCCCAGGAGGAAAAATAACACATGGGTTTTGTAGATCTAGTCCCTGACATCATTAGTGTCCTTTGGCTTGAGTTTTATATCATCCACGAGAGTACAAAGATCTGGTCAAACACATAGTCAAATCCCTTCTTGTGCCTAGGTCATTTATGGGGAATCTTCCAAAACGAGAATGAGATGCTATTGACATGAATTTTGTCATATGAATAACAAAAGATCAAAACCGATTCCTTTAAAGCTCATCTCAATTGCTAAATATACCAGACAGATCGTGGAAAGTTAAACATGGTGGATATGTTCATTTCCTTGATCATTTTGGGTGTTTTGTTCACGAGAGCGTAGGGCATAATCTTATCACTCTTCTTAGGGTTCTATATGTATGTAGTATCTTAATGTAATCAAAGTTGTACATAGAGGAATTAATTCATGATACTGTAACTATCTATTTTGGCATCGAGAGAATCCTTGATCGTTGTTACTTTTATTTGGACTCAATTTATGTATTGGAGCACATGTTGTGATTTTATGCTCTGTTTTAATGACATTATTCATTCTGTAATCTCGTGGTGTTCTCTTGATCGTGTCACTATAAGTTTCAAAGGCTTGCTACCGATTGGCAAGGGCCTACCAATCCCACATGCAACACTAGTGTATATTGTTGTTAGAGTAGTTTTGAATGTTACAACAACAGTTAATTTCATTAACTTGTGTTTGATTTCTTATGTTCCATCCACGATTTCTTAATTTTAATAAGCTTTTAACTCGTGAATGATCCATAGAATTAGCTGTGTGTTCCTCTTTACATTTTATGGTATTGGAATTGGTAGATCACTTCAAATCCGAAGATAACCAATAGTAACGAGTTCGATTTATCAGGGATACATGTTTATAGTTTTATGGTTTTCTATTCCATTGAAATCATAGCTTAGCTCTTTGGTTAATGCAAGTTATTAAGTTTTATTTACAATTATAATTGCACTGTCCTATACAAATCGATTCAACCACTAATAGAAAGACATAAAATCCCTGAAATGTCTTGAGCCTTCTTTGCGAGAGTTGAACCTAAGGTATTGGTAATTGTCCTTTAGAATTTTCATTGTTGTTTTAGATAAGCAGTCAATACTACACAATGTATGACATCTGAGTCACATCTATGTATAAACAACTTGTTTATATCAAATAAGTGCAGTGACACCATGTATTCATCACATTGAATGTATTGATTGTGGATTCAAGAGTTCAAACTTATTGCTCATAAGCTTTACCTTTGGACTAATACATCCAATTTAATATCAATAGTTTATGAATGGAGATTCAATACCTTTATAGTTGACTGAATAAAGGGATGGTTTGGAGTAAAACTTATGGCCATATTTAATACTTTGTTTCATTACTTTTGGACATTATTTAAGATTCTTGCTATCAAATCTAACCTCATATACCGAACACGAACACTTATCTTATTAAGTGAAAGGTTACATCTTGAATCCTGGAAGTAGATTTGACAAAATAATTAGCTATTAGTTCTTTACAAACACTTGGGTATTTTTTTGTGTGAACACTTAACATCCATTGATTAAGAATTAGGATGAGAAAAAATCGAAGAACATGATCATGCATAGATCATATATCTATGCATGACATACAAAGTTATTTAATTTTTTCTCATACTTGATATTAATTATTTGGATAAAGTTAAGTTGTTCAAAAGGTTTGCTTGATAGTGTCTTAGTATCTTGATGACTGATTGGATTGAAGTGTGGTTCACTTGTCTCTCGAGAAGTTAGTTTGAACTTCAATCTTTTACCTGCACATACTATGTATACAACTCACAAGTTTACAAACTGGATTGACATGTACAAGGTGTATTAAAGTAACAATTAATTAACCCAACATATGTAATACTTGTTTATTGGTGGAATAAAGGCTAGCGACTTCTCTTGGATGCTTCTTCTTGGAAAACCGTTGGAATGTATTTGATAAGTAAGGGTTTTTCATACTATCTCTTGGATTAGGTAAGGAATTTATGTAATTTTGTGTTTTTCTTCTTAATTTCAAGATCATACTATCAAACCCTAGGAGGAGTATAAGGGCATACACCCTCCATCAATGAAATTTATTCTATTGTTATTTAAAAATATTAAGGATTGTTGAAAGGAGTAAGAGGGTTTACACCCTTGTAGCAAGACCTTGCTAAGTTTTATCTTCTCTAGGGAGTAAGAGGGTTGACACCCCTAGAAGATTATTAAACCCTAGCTTAACTTGGATTTCTAAGCTAGACAATTTGGAGATTTTATGCTTTTTTTAGTTTTATAAGGGTTTAATTTTTAATAAAACATTTTGTTCTCATTGTTGGATAGGTTGTTATTCAAGCAAGAGAATTGATTACCCAATAGATAAGGCACTAAATGCATTGGAGATTGAATATTGCTACATTGGTAAACACAAAATTTGAGAAATTGAATTGTTCAAGTTTGGGTTTAAATTCTACATGTTATTGGCTCTCTTTCCCTCTAAGGGCATCTCGATTGTCTAAGTTATTGTGTTGCTGCAACAAACATTAAGCTACAACCATTAGGGTTGCCACAAACATTAATCTACAACCATTAGGGCTGCAACAAACTCACTCTTTCATACTTTTTTTCTATCTTTTTCTATCGCTAAAATTACTTGTAAGCTATGATAATTGGTCTATTGACGAAAAGCTATTGATTGGGTGGTTTACTTGCTAATTTTAGTGGTCAGAACTTGTTGTTATAGAAAATTTTTGCAACATCCATTGTGCTGTCATAAATACTTTCTAATAACACTTATTAACGACCCTCTTTTGCTACCAAAGTCTTGGTTTAAGCATACTAATTGCAAGCATTATTATCCAATATCATATACTTGATTTTGATGGTCTGGCCTGTAGCTGTTATAAGTCTAATCTTGTTGATATATCATTGTTTACTACTGTAATTTTGGTACAACAAGGTTTCTTGCTGATTTTCCACTTGTCTTGAGGCTTATATCATCATATATTATCTTCTTTTGGTTTGTCTAACCATGTTTTGCAGGTACACAACTTTTGCAACCATTTACCAACTCCAAAGACTCTCTCCTCAAGCCTCAAGTTCATCTTAGACCTTGACCTATAGGGGTGTTCTTCTATATCCTTGCTTCTCCCCTTGCAAACCCCTAGGGTCACTCGAGAAGCCTCCCTTGTGTTGGATTTTTCCTTCACTAAAATGAGGGGGGTACCTATTGGGGTGACAAAGATAGGTTTCCTTGGTTGTGTCACACATTTTTTGCTTGGGTTGGGCTTTTCCCAAAATACAAACTATGCGATAACAATGCTTACTGGTGTAGTGGATGTATTCCTCACCCAAGCATGAGTTTCTTCTCACTTATTTTCCATTAGTTGTACAAATTGTAGAAACTTCTCAAGGAAAAGAATGAGTAAAATGAATGCTCAATTCATAACCCTAACTCTCAAAAATGAGATTTTTCAACATAGATATATAAAAGGTTGAAGGCCATTTACCCTCCTTTTCATCTCCTATTTATATAGGAGCAAGGTGATTTGTGAAACATAAATCTTCTTGGTATGCACTTAATTCAATCCATACAAGTACAATAATGACTAAAAGGAAGTTAATTTGTACAACTAACTTGTATTGACCTTCATCACAAACTCGACTAGAGCTATAGTATTTAAAAAATGATTAATGGAGGATGAGAACCTATTATGGTTTTGAAAACAATTACAAAACCAAAAGTGTTTTATAATTTATAATCTTAAAATTAATAAGAATATATCCTATCTTATCCTCCACTTAAAAGTTAAACATCCACCCATTAACTACAAAACAATGATTAGGTATCTAATATACAAACATAAGATAATGAAAAATAAAGATAAGAGGCTTCCTACTATTGCTTTAAATTCCAACAAAAGTCACTTAAACTTAAGACTAAAGGTAATAGGCTTCCAACTATTGCTTTAAATTCCAACAAAAGTCACTTAAACTTAAGAGATGACATAAAGATGTTGATTTTGCACTAAATGAGTGGAAGATAAAAAGTGGCGTCTCTCTTTAGAATGTGGATAATATTTAAAGCAATATCACAACTAAATTTAAAGCAAAATTATGATTTAAAAAAATGAAAGGTAACAAAAAGTCAATATATTATAAAAAGATCAATAACTAGAATTTAAAAATGAAAACCATCTTTTTATTAAACTAATTAAAAAAATAATAATTAATAAACCAAAATCTTGTAAACTTAAACATAAATGAGAAGAAAATAAATATATATTTTTAATATTAATAAAGTGGAAAACAAAAATAATTTCATTTAAAATATCTTATACATTAAATTTTAATTTTACTATTTATAACAATATTAATTTCTATAATTCATAAATTCATAAAAACCAAAAACAAACTAAAAATGTTTTTAAAATAGCATAATGCAAAATTGATCTGTATTAACAATTATCAATATTATGATTATGCTGTTTTATCATAGTTTTGTCTATAATTTAGAGGTGGGTAGAGAAGTTATATAAGTATTCCAACTTCAAACCTCTACTAATTAATATTTATTTACCAAGTTTAAACTTGCCTAATACTACTATTTAAATTTTTCTGTTAAAATCTAGCTTAAAAGTAGAAGAAATTGAGATTTCAACCATTTTTATATAACTGAATATAAATGATTACCAAAAAAAATTCATATCTCAAAACATTTAACTAAAACCACTCCTACCATTAAAGGCACATCTCATAGATCCTTTTAATGTATTTTAATTATTAAATATTTACTATATTCTACAAAAAATAATCTTCACTGTTTTCATGCTACGAATTGTGCCTGACCAGCATCAATGGCTAAAATAAATACTTTGATATAAAGTTGGTGTCATAATACAACATTGCAAGTAGTAGAGAATGCTACAGCTTTAAAGATTTGACAAATAACTATTTTCAAATGTTAACGCTAGTTGTTGAACCATCAGTGGAATGCGTTGGAGGAGTATGTTGGGGCATCCCCTCGACTGGAGCACCCAGCTTGAGCATAAAGCCAGCTATGGCTACAGCTAGTGCTGCAGTGAAGTTGGGATCTGCCTTTATAGAAGCCACAGAATCCATGATTGATGACTGATCCAGTTGATTCTGATTGTCCAGTACCTGACCCATATCGCTAGACAATGGAGTCCAGTGCTGGAAGCTGCCTGCCGCTAAATGTGCAGGCTGCAAGTAGAAAGCTGGATTCGGTTGGTTATCTGCGAGGTCGAGAGTGATTGTGGGAAACGAGCTGCAAGTCGTGGGTTGGTTGGTGGAGGCATCCATGACAGCGATAGCCAGAGGACTCAGAGAATGAATGTGTTCGCCTTTGTAGGTTGTTATTACAATCCTCGGGTCTTCGGCGCATCTCTGAACCTGCTCAAAATCCGCCATGATTTTAACATAAGAGCAAGCGAGTTTGTATGTATCAGTAAGATATTTTTACTGATAGTTGATAAGACTATCAGTAAGATATTTCTGTTGGAAAAAGGAAAAGGCCGAACCTGTTTTTTAACTGGGCAACCCGGCACCATAGCACATTTGTAATAAGATCTCGGCCGTGTATTGTTTCTTGTCATCTTTTGCCCATATTTTCGCCATTGGCAGCCATCGCTTATCTGATTAAAATGCATTAGGTCAGATTCTTTATAGATGGCCAGAAAGCAATAATATATATGGAGTTCTGATATTCTCTTCTGCAACAGCAACATATGAACAACATATACAAGGTTGCAGCTTACAAACTCGGATATCATACACTCTGAACTAATCCCTCCTAAACTTTTATATCCATTGAGCTCTATTGCATTCGAGGTGATTCATTTCTTAGGTTTTTATATAACAGTGCAAGAATTATCACAGTGCTAAACTCGTGGCTGGTGAAGGTCTAAAGGTTTGTGTTGGTAAAATTTTCAAACGCAGTAAAAATATCAGTGTAGTTAAAAAAAACTCTAATTGACACTAAGTCCATGAAAATCTCTGGTTCAGTAAATAATAGACATAATTCACATTAAGCTAGTCAGGAATTGAGAATATGAAAGGGTGAGAATTAAATTTGCTAATCATTTGAACATGGCAATTAGATGGTCACACACTAATTTTTTGATCATATTAAGTAAATGTTAAAAAGTAAACAGGTTAACTTACACCCTCAAAAATGCAAAAAAGTTATGAAGATGAGATTTCGTTCATTGATTTGGAAGGACTACCAAGAATATGCCATCATCTTCAATTGATAACCATACAATTGGAAGGACGACCAAGAAAATTATGAAGATGAGATTTCATTCATTGATTTGGAAGGACGACCAAGAATATGCAGCATCTTCAATTGATAACCATATGATTGGAAGGACGACCAAGAAAATTATGAACATGAGATTTCATTCATTGATTTGGAAAGACGACCAAGAATATCTCAGCATCTTCAATTGATAACCATACGATTGAAATTTATGAGAAAAAGATGATTAAATGTGCCCATTTCCAATAGATGTAGCCATTTCTGCTTAAATATAGATACTGGTAGATTAACGGAGGTTTTAACACCAAGCCTGTGATCGATATCATTAGATGGGTTTGGGCTTGTTCACATAAATTCTAGGTATCATAAAAGAAAGAATTTGATTATAACCAAAGATACCTCGGATGTTGTCTGCACGGATACGATTTTTTTTGGCGCGGCCACCGTCTGTTCGCCTGAGTCGCTGCTCAGCACCTGACGCTTGTTCTTCGGCAACTTCTCATCACAGCAAGGGCTATCATCCATGCACGAAGTGATCCCATGCTCAATGTTCCTCTTCTTTGACTGTAGCTGCTGATCCCCTATAAATTTGGCCTTCTTCTCCTCTTTTTCTTCACCTTGTTCATGAAAATCCCAATACTGATCAGATTGGTGAGAAACTGCACCGCTGAAGTCTAGGTCTTTGCCTCGATGATCTGGATTGAAGACCTACGAAATCAAAAGGCAAAATGAAGTTTAATAATCCAAAGTCAAATTAGCTTTCCGAAATAGTATAATATACCTGGTTTCCATCAACGCCCCTCCTCTCTTGCACGAGAAGCCTGATATACTTCCGCAAGTCGTTATATTTACTGATCATGCGCTTCAACTTAGAGTTGAGCCTCTGATTTTTCTCGTTTAAGTGATTAAACTCGGCCACAAGTATCCCCATCTGCACGAATTACAAGCCCTGCAATCTGTGAGAAAACCCATATAATCATCGCAACATAAGCCGAGCAATCGTCTTACCTTATTCTTGTGATCTTCCATCTCATCTCATCTCCAATGTTTACTACCGGCCTGCGAATTCAGATGTAGAGCCGAGTGGCCTCGGCCTACGTCGTCTGTGACGAAATTATAGTAAGAGTCGTGTCATGGTTTTGAAATTGTTATTCACAGTGTTGAGTGCATTCAATGGCAACTCGTTGCAGGACTTGGTGCATGGCAGCTTGCTGTTATTCAAAGTCAAGATTACGCGGCCGTCGCGACAAAACTCTGACAAGGAACGGCTTGATTCTCTGAATTTAGATCGTTGTTTGACTTTTCAATGTGTCAAGTTACAGCGCCTACAGAAACTAGCATTGCGTCAAACGGATTTGTTGGTGGAGTCAATAAAAACAGCTTAATGAAGCCCGCAAATACCGCTTTTCAAAATGAAGTCGTTTTCTTCGTATCTGGAACGTCGGCGCATTTTGTCGTGTTTATACCGTTACTGGCAGGTAAAGACAAATGCTAAGAAGAAATCTCACATAGATTTCA
>ML777074.1:700528-724312 GCA_009831015.1 Picea engelmannii | reverse complement strand
CTTTTGTGATTCATTGCAGCTTGTGGTTTGGGGTAGTTTTGTCTGATTTACTTGTAATACTTTGCTGTACTTAACCACCTTCAAACCTTAGTCGACCCCATTGCCCAACATAGGCACTAGTCTTAGCTGACTTAGGAAAAGGGCTGATTGTCATATAGATTAAAGTTGCATTCTGCATTGCTGCTTGATCATTATAGGCTAGTTTTCCCCTTTGGCCTGTAATAAATTAAAACTAACTCCTAGAACATCAACTGTAAAATCAACTTAGTAACTAGGGACTACCCCCCCTTGGCTTCCCTAGGAGTAAGCCTAGAAGGAAGAAGTTCCAGTCAAGGTGACAATGTGGGCTGGAACTTAGACACTGTGTCTCCGAGGGCACACTAAGTGAGCAGGACTTAGCTCACGTCTGCAAGTGTGCATTAGGACGGCAACAGGCACCATTCCAACAAAGGGTCTAGATTTTATTGGAAAGTTCAAAGAAAATTCTATAACGATTTTCGATGGATTATCATAGCCACAGACTATTTTACTAGGTGGGTCGAGGCGATACCCACGAAGATGGAAACTGACAAAGTAGTGATGGAATTTTTGGAAGATAAGACGGTTAGTGATAATAAGAAGAATTGGGATAGTAAAATAAAGCATGCTTTATGGGATGATCAAATGATGAAGAAAGAAGCCACAAGGAAAAGCCCATCTATAACGGTTTGCAATGGATTATCACAGTCACAGACTATTTTACCAGGTGGGTCGAGGCGATACCCATGAAGAGGGCAACCTGCAAAGTGGTGATAGAATTTTTGGTGGATAAGAAGGTCAATTATAATAAGAAGAATTGGGATAGTAAAATCAAGCATGCTTTATGGGATGATCAAATAACGAATAAAGAAGCCACAAGGAAAAGCCCATTTGAGTTAGTACATGGGATGGATGTTACATGCCCATTCACTTAAAGATCCCAGTGTCTCAATTAGTGCAACATTTCACATCAAATCAGGAAGTGGTTCAGGTGAGGGTAAATTAGTTAGTGGAGCTTGAGGAAAATCGACAAAAGGCATTTGATCACCTTGTTCAAAGTCAAGAAAAATGAAGCCAAACTTAAATTGGAAATATACAATATATATATATATATATAATGAATGATTGAATAATAGATTATTTACATTTGAATGGGCCTCAACTATAAATATAGCATAAAGGGTGCTTTTTAATGAAAACTTGTGACTTTTAAGTCATACTTATTTATTTGTCCTTTATTATTTGATTGTGTATTATGTTATATTTATTATGGTATGAGTTATATATATGTACATAACATTTCCTTCCCCTTTAGGAATGCTTTGTCCTCAAAGCAATCCTGGATGATTTTTTCTTCCATCGTGGAGAGTCATCTTGATTTCGGATTTGTTTTTTAATATTTGTAGGTTCATTTAGTGGATGATGTAGGCTTTCTAAGCCATATACTTTGTATTTCATCCCTTGCCATTTGAATTCCATTAATTGTTCTTGTAGGTTTGTGGCATAGGTTCCTAATTGCATCAACCATTCTGCTCCTAACACCATGTCCATTCCATTGAGTGGTAGAGCATAAAATCTAATTTGTAGCTCCAAGCCTTGTATCTATACAAAAAATTTATGGCACCTTCCTATTCCTTTGAATTGTTGACCGTTAGCGACCTTGACAATGAGATCCCTCATAGGGTATACAAAAGGCTTAGTTGTTTTGTAAGATTGATATCCACAAAATTGTGTTTACTTCTAGAGTCTACGAGGATAATGATATTTTTATTCTTTATATTTCCCATGGGTTTCAATGTCCTTGGTTCCATTTTTCCTATAATTGTTGCAAGTGATATAGTAGGTTTTTCATCTCAAATGCTCCGGCTATTACCCTTGTTCCTTAGATGAGGTGGAGTATATCGTACTATAGATGGTTGCACATCTTCTTTTTGGCCTAAAACTTTATTATAGACCCTTGATTCTTCTCCCTTACAACTCTGCCTAGTGTATATAATTGTTGTCAATGATATCTTTTGTGATTTTTCATCCTCGTCAAAGTCTTACAAGTCTTCTTCAATAGAAACCTCTACTTCCTTTCCATTTATAATTTTGCAATGATATAAGTGATTAGATGCACATATATGACCTAGAACCCAATTCTCACCACATCTATGACAGTTATTATCCTTCCTTTTTTCTTCTTCATCAGAGTTGATGATGGAGGTGTCTAATTCTCTTTCATCTTCATATTTATATGACTTCCGATTGTTTCATTTGTGCCCTAGTGACATGTTGTCGCCTTTATACACACCTCGGATTAGCGTGGAAAAACTTTCAATCCACTGGGTGTGTCCTTGGGGGCAAGTCTTGAGTCAAGGTGTCACCTGATCCTACTCCTCTGTCTAGGCCAACTCCTAGTGAAGCCAAGGGGGGTAGTCCCTAAAGAAAAATATAAGGCTTAAAACTAAAACTAAGAACAAAATGAAATCTAGTAGTTTATTATGAAACAAGAGCAAGATACAAACTCTACTCTAGCAGCATATATGACAACAAATGAAATTGCTTATAGTGAAAACATTCAAAGCATGTAAAGTATTTGCATGAAAGATGTAAGTTGAAAATAGATACAAGTGCTTTAAAATGGAAATTGATGAGCAATATATAGAAATTATAGACCAGTGCCAAGTGAATTATTGCAAGATAACCAAATGCTGCTAAAAATGTAAATGAAATGGAGCTTGCAAGTGCTCTTGATAAATTTTATTATGAATTGCTTAAGTTATTATGAAGTGATTCATGTCTTTGCAAGCCACTTATGTGAGATTATGTGCAAAATTTTCCAAGAAAGTAAATCTAGTCTAAATGTGGCCTCTAAGAGGTTATCCCTCAAATTGGAATTTGTTGAGAACATGTTGAAGCCCAAATGACTTCACCAACAAGTTCAATAGAGATGTCGGATGTCCAACATGGGGAGAACCTAGATCTCAAAGTTCTCGTATGACTTCACACACAATATCTATGTGGTTTCCAATTAAAGCAATAGACACTTAAAGATTTCCCTAGTTAAACTAAATCCACACTGTCCAACCCCTATTCTGCGTGAGCATACTGAGGGGAGTTGAGGGGATGGTTTATTTTCTCAAAATGAAATAAATGGAAAGAAATGTTGAAATCGAAACTAATCTAACAAATTGAAAGTTACTCTATGAAATAAAATCTAAGCTAATCTAATCTAAATGTTTTGTGGTGTTGCTTGTTTATTTTAAGGTTTATTTTATCTTTTTGGATTAATAAAATGAAAAGCACATGAAACACACCAGGAAAATGAGACACAGAGACAACTCCTCCAGGGGTAGGGGGGATTGAGGTGGGCGTTGAGTAGCCCAATTATTCTTTTGAGGTTACAATGATTTTTTGGAGAAGGTTTGTGGCCCTTTTATTAGTGGGGGGGCACCAAACTTACAAGATGACAGAAATAAATGGTTTAGAAGAAAGTTAGGTGCCTTGGGTGGTCTAGGATGCTCCGAATCTTCAAAAATTGGGCAAAGTTTCTCTTTGTTTGTTCACCGACCTGCACAAAACAGCAAGGTACTTGTGCCAAAATGCTGCAAAACAACTAATAGAAGATACCTGCAAATGAGGTTAGTGTAGACTAAAGATCTATAAAAAAATTCTAAGTAAAAGAGCAACTAAACTAATATTTCACAACACCAAAGTAAGCTAAATGATTAACTTTTTTGGTGACTTTTATTTGTTGTTAGGACAGCAAACAATCAAGCACTTATATTGCTAGATGTTGAAATGGAAATGCCCTTTAAAGAGATTACTTATTAGCCTTTAAAATTTAAAGAAAAAACTTGCTAAAGTAACTCTTCCTATGCTAGATCCATACTTGAGATATAACTTTTAAAAGAAAAGAGATCTAACTTTCTTTGCATGCACCTTTAGATGATAGATTCGGAATTATACTTTAGATCTAAGAGCTTGCATGCAAACAAGGAAACTAGAATTAGAAAGAGAATTTGAGAGATAGAGAGGGAGAAAAAAGTTTCTCAAGCCTTGAATCCTTTGGGTTATGGGGTCCTTTGGTGAATGGTAGAGGAATCCTTTGTTAATCAAAGCCTCGGAAAGAGTGAAGGATGTTTCTCCTATCTTTCACTTCTCCAAGCTTCGGCAACCTGTCAAACTTTGCTTATACTTTTGCAAACATTCTGTTAGGAAAGGTAGATCCTACATCAAAAGAAACTCAAAGGAGCATGTTAGTTCATTGGAAAAACATGCAAATTAAGAATCTTTTAGAAATAGAAATCTAGTAAAATCTAAATAACAATCTAGCTAAATAGATCTTACCCTATAGTGTGATAGCACACCTTCAAAGGCCTTAGATGGAATAGATACACAAAACTGAAACAAATATACAAGTTACCTCAATAGTTAAGCATGATATCCAAGCATTCACAAATTAGCAACACACGCCATGGACCTCCAAAGTCTTTCTTTATTCAATCTTGAAAAGAGTACACAAATAGCATTACACTGCCAAGTCTTTCCCCAAGCACCAACTAACTCACAAGAGGAGGGGTCGACTTAGTTTTATAGGAGAGAGGGTGCATTTCCCAAGGAGGGAGGGCGCACATCCCAAGCAAGAAATGACATGTGTGTGGGTGGATTAGCGTCACATTACAGGCAAGCAAGTGTTAACTCGCCATAAGTGAGGGAAGGAGGGTTGAGAAGGTGCCACATAGCCAAAGGAAGGTGGCAACCTCCCTTGGGATTATCACCCTCTTGACCGCCTCTCCAACATAGGTGGTCAACTCCATGTGCCATGAAGAGATGCATCACCAGATGCAAATTTTGATGAAGACCTTTGGTCCTACAGGGCAGTGTTTGGCAGCGTGACAGTGTGGGCTGTGAACCTAGGCATTGTGCCTCCAAGGACACACTAAGTGAGTCGGACTTAGCTCACGTTTGCAAGTGCATATTAGGACGGCAACACACCCCACTCCACAATGTGCCACATTCTTCAAGAGGTGTGCATGGGTTCTTGGGATCTCCATCAAGTGGAGAGAACTCTCCACTCAACTCACTCTTACTCATCCTCAAGTGCTACTAAGGGCCAGTGAACTGTGAGAGAGGAAGAGTTAACTAAAAACATGTCTAAAACATGTTTCCACAAAAACAGCATTGCTGATTTTTGTCTTTTATTTGACTTTTATTTATCTTTTTCGAGGGAAAATCATTTTTTCTTGAGTAAAACCCAATATTTACCCTCGAAAAGGTGATACTTCAGTAAAGTGGGTATTTTGGATGTGAAAATGAATACCCACAAGGCATATAATGCCTCCTAGTATTACTTTTTAAACTTATTCATCAATTACAAATTAAAAATCTCGTTTTGCGGGAAATTTTTTATTGACTCAAAACATTAAAAAATCCTGGGGGGGACTTAGCACAATTTCCATATGACTCAATATTGATGGCTAGTATGGTAATATCAAAGTTACAAAAATCGTATCGGCGAAAAAATCATCGGGGGTTCAGAAAACATCATTTCGGATTTATCGCAAAAACGTCGGCAAACATCGGCAATATATCGACAAACTTTAAAAAATACAAAAATATTTTTTTTTTTTCAAGTTTTGAAACATTTAAAGCAACAATAGCATCAAATAGACAGATTGCCACATGAATATTGAAAGAAAACCGATATATAAGATATATAAGATGTCTAGTGATACATCACACATAAAAAATGAATCATGTCCTGAATCCTGATTCTCGAGTCATCAAAAAATATAATAAGTGTATCTCATGATCGTCATGACTCATGAGTCATCTACAATGAAATCAAGTAAATAAACTATCGATTCCCTCTAGCTCTACCCCTTTTACGAGCAAAGGTAATCCCTACAGAAAGTGCTTTTCCTCTAGCACTAGGAGTAGGTGCCCTTGAGGCATGTGCGCCTTGTACTGGAGTCGAACGTCCTCTAGAAGAACTAGAAGACCCTCGAGACTGATGTCCTCTAGAAGAAGGTAGAGGAGGTAGAGGAGGTAGACTGTTAATGCTACCATTGGGTCTATCTCAATCTGACTGTGACTGTGGCTCTACTAGTGGCACACTTGCATACTCGGCATAAAATTGAATATCCTCTGGAACACCATGATACATCTCCTCAGAGATACCATAATCATCATCACTATCCTCTAGCCAATCAAGGGAAGTCTCAATAACAGGTTCCTCGACCTCCACCCTCCATGCAGCAATGGTGTCAATCCCATCCAATGAAATGGCATTCGTATAAGGTTTTTTCTCAAGTTGCTTCACCCACGGCCTGAGATTGTAGTAGACGTAGACAAAATCATTAAGGCGTGGAGTATCCAACATGTAGGAGGATCATAAATTAATTTATTAGAATGTAAAAGAGCATTAAATTTAAATGACAATTTAATAATTTATAATTTTATAATGAATTTAAAATTTAATTTGAAATTCTCTAATCTGTTGCGCTTTTTGGTGTGTATTTTTTCAAATACACTCCAGTTGCACTCACAACCAAAAGAGCTACATGTCTGGTTAAGCACCCAAATTGCCATCTTCTATAGAATAGGTACCTTTGCGCCATAGTTTTCCCACCAAGTATCTACAACGAATTAGAGAAACATAAGAGAAGACAATGATTTAGTTTAAAACAAAGAAACAACTTAAGAAGATCAATGATTAATCTGATAAATTGAAATTTGAAAAATTAATTTTGAAACTTAAAAGTTAAAACAAGGTGAAACTTACTTGGCATTATGTTATTCCTGTCATTTATGGCCATGCCAAACCCAAATAAGCCAATGGACCTCTTATAGAGTTCCAACTCTTTGGAAAGCTCTAATCGATCAGCTACACTTGGCACCATCCTCTAGACACACTCAAAGAAGCCAGACATAACTTCTTAATCAAACCTGAAGCCATAGGTGTAAGAGAATGCAGGGTTGAGGTATAACCCTGCAGCATGAATGTGGCGATGGAGTGTGTTGTTCCATCGGTCATCAATCACCCTCCATATCATTTATTTTCTCTCCTGCCCTTAATCCCCCTTGTCCACATAATAAGCACAAATGGACTCGTTGACCCTATCCATGGCCTCATATAGGTAGCCCATTACGGGCTTGTCCCTGCCAACCAAGCAAAAAACCTTTACCAAAGGTTCACTGATGGTGCACACCTCCTTCACTGCATCCCAAAAGCTCTCCTGGTATGCAACTAGCCTCATAATGTCTTGCCGCTCTTGTTTACTGCTAAATGAAAAAGCATGCCACTCAAGTGAAAGGATTCAAAAGGAACATTGCCTGCAATTCCCACCTAGAATTCAAGAGAGACTGAAGAGAAATAAAACTAGTGGCAAAGAGTGTGATGGCAGGACGCACCAACTCTTTGTCACCTGTGAATTTTCTCATCAAGCTAAGTACAGAAGCATGATTGTATATGAATTTTGCGATGCTCCTCGCTAAATCAATGGAATCCTTGATCCAATCAATGTTTCCCATATCCTCTAACATCAAGTCAAGGCAATGAGTGGCACAAGTACTCCAAAACAGTGTAGGATACCTGGACATAAGCATCCTACCAACAGCCACATAATTTGCAGCATTGTCCGTTATGACTTGGACAACATGATGCGAACCTACCTCTTGGATGAACCCATCCAACAAGTCACAAAGTAATGTCACATCCTTGACATGTGCAGATGCATCCACAGATTTCATAAACATTGTCCCCCTAGGACAATGAACCAAGAAATTGAGAAGGGTCATGTTATCCACTGAGTTGTACTAGCTGGATTTTGCAGATGAGTCGCCAAAGACTGAGCAGTTGGATGCTCAGATTTCAGTGTTCAAAAATTCAACAAGTCTATAAGACCACCTTTTTTCCGCATTTCCATCCCTCTGGGGCATTGTAATAAACGACTTAAGCATGAAAGTTGTAAAAGACTATTGGCCACCTAAGACCTGAGCACGAGCACGTACTCTAGAGTGTTTTTTCACTTCTTAAATATTTCTTGCCTATTAGGCGATTAATAATTTCTAAGTTTTTTCACTCAAAATCATCTCCAAAGATGGAGCATGTGCTGGTGGTTACGCCTTGGCATGGTATAACCAATGTCTAGTGTCTAAATGTATATAAATTCATGCTAAGTCATGTCTATTGAGTCATATGGAAATTGCGCTAAGTCCCCCCTAGGATTTTTTAAAGTTTTTAGTCAATAAAAATTTTCTCGTAAACCAGACCTTTTTTTAATGTAAAAGTCAATAAAGTCATAAAAATGGCATCAGTTGTTGTTAGATGCCATGTTTGTGTTCGTTTTCTAAGCCAAAGCACCCCTTAAACCCTTATTCCCCCTTTGTTGAGGCAAAAAAGTGATTTTAATCACTCAAATTCTAATTTTGCTCTCAAAAAGGCCAAAAAAGAAAAACTAATTAAATGCTAAAATTTAGCAAACATGTCGGAAACATATTTTTCCTTGTCTGGAGTGCCGGGTCTAGTTGGTGAAGCTTTCTCCTAGTTAGGTTGCCTAGTTTGGGTGACATGGCAAGAGGGACGAGATCCCAAAGAGGTTAGGCGCGCCTCCTCCCCTAGTTGGTGCACTAGCAAAGAGGGGAGCTAATCCCTATGCTTGACTCGACCTCACCTTCACATACCACTACAACTCGCCCTCACCCTCACTTCAATCCAACAAACCCTCACTTCACTCCTACACACCCTCACATCACTACACTCCACCTATCTATCACTACACTCATCCCCCAACTTAGTAGTGCACATCTCCTATCTTGGCATGCGCCCTCACTTGGTAATCTTCACCCGGAAATGTATAAAGCAAGTTCGACCCTCCTCCTTTTGTCAGTTGGAGCGACCCTCCTCCTTTTGTCAGTTGGAGCTTAGGCAACTTGTTGATATTGTAATACTCTTTCTTATTTGAATTCAAAGACTTTGGAGGTCAAGCTATTGGTGTGTGGTGTTCAATGTGTGGATGAATGATGGTACATGAGGTAATGTTGCTCTAAATTTCTTGTTTTTACTTTGCATATTGGCTAATGGTAATAATATTGTTATTTAATTTGAGTGAATACTTTAAATGTGTTTGTTAATTGAATCCATCTTGTTTACTTATATTTGATGCTTGTATTGCATGTTGTGTTTTCGCTTAAACTAACATGTAAATGAAGTCTCTTTTGTAGGAAACACCAATCTTTTGCAGGTATTGACGAGGTATTTGAAGCATGCAAGATCCCATTCTTGGAGAAGCAAGAGAGATAGATTGCATCTAGTGTTTGTCCAAGGAGTTCAAAAGAAGTCATTCTTCCCTCTTCTTCACACCAAAAGTGACCCCATAGCCCAAAGATTCACAAGCTCAAGCAAAGGCTTTGAAAATCAGAAATTTCTTCTTTCCTTTCTCTTTTTGCTTGCATGTTAGCTAGATTTGAGTTTAAGGATTATTTTTTAGCATCTGGCATTGCATGCGCAAGTATTAGATCTAGTTTCATTTATCTTTCAATCAAAAGATTAGATCTAGCTTTATTCTTGCAATTTTCTGAAATTTATTGTCTAATCTCAAGATAGAAGTTGCTTATGTTTGCATTTCATATCTTGCCAATTAGAAGTTTTATGTTGTTGTTTTAGGACAGCCAACAGAAAAGCATCTAAGAGGGCTTAGTTAGCCTCATCTAAAGTCTCAAAAAAAAACCCAAAGTTTACCTTTTTTGCATGAAAAAATATTAAGAAAATTTGGTCAAATTTGTTCATCTTCTTTTACTTCTTTATATTGTTTTCTATCATAATCTAATCAATTTTGTTTGTTGGTTTTTAGCAGGTCCGTCATAAAACAAGGGGGAACTTTGACGATTTTGAACCAAAACTGAAGATTTTCTACCCCAAGTTGGACCCTTTGAAGACCAAGACTTTAAAAGTCTCTTTTGTAATAGTTGATTAGTAGCTTGATCCATTCTATAAGGATCCAAAACTCATAAAAAGAGAAAAAGAGAATTCATCTTCTCGAATTGTAATAGGTTTAATAAAAGCGGGCCTCTAGTGCCCAATTTCATCATCCCCTTTAGGGGGATCGGTGGTGGTTGTGTGCTTCTTCTTTTTTTAAGTTTCTGTTTTATTTGCTTTCAAAACACACAACTTAAGGAAATTAACCTTTCAAGCAATCACTACTTAAGCAAAGTAATTCTTATGCTAGCTTAGTTTTCATTTTCGTTTCTAGTAATTAGAAAACATTTCAAGTTTTCTGCATTTTATTTTCAATTCTAAAATAAACCTTCCCCGCAGTTCCCGGTGTATGCTTTGAACCCTTGCGAGCCTAGCTCGATCCTGGGATTCATCAGAACCGAAGTTGTTAGTGTGGAGTAGTTTAATTAGGGAAACCTTGATAGTAGCTATCTTGATGCGAGGGAAACCGCATGAAGGGAGTGTGTGAAGTCAGACGGGAACTTTGAGATATAGCTTCTCCCCATGTTGGACATCCGACACCTTCGTTGAACTTACTGATGAAGCCTCGGGGCCTCGGTAGGTTCTCAGCATATTTCCAAACAAAAAGATAGCCTCTAAAGAGGCCACACATTTTCATTAATCTACTTTCAATAAATCTTAATAAAACGTGCATTCAAAAACTACCCACGATACCTTTAAGGCACTGGTTTCATGTTTACAACTTTCTATTTCATGAGCAGTATTTCATTCTCAATATGATGATAGTCTAACAACCGTTATAACTCTTTCAGACATTGTATCTTTACTTTATTATGCATGTATCTTTTATGGTTGGACATCTGTCCTATTCGATTATCTTATCTATCGAATGAATGTGTTGAATGCTTCACTATAAATGTTTTATTCTGCAATAAACTCCTAGAGTGGTTTCTTAGCTTAGAGTATCTTAAAAGCCATAGTATATTTGTTAGGGACCACACCCCTTGGCTTTGCTAGGAGTTGGCCTAGACGGAGAAGTAGAGGATTAGGTGACAACACCTTGACTCAAGACTTGCCCCCAAGGACACACTGAGTGGATTGAAGATTTCTTCCACCATAGCCCAAGTGTGTATAAAGGCAGCAACAAGTCCAACCATCTAACATCACCGTGCATCCTGTGAACTCCCGTGAATATAGAAACTCCTGCAACCTCTAAGTGTAATCAGCCTTTTCATTTTGAAGGATGGGCCCTCTCAACTCCTCATAAGTGGGGGGCTTATACCCCGGGCCAACAATAGAAATAGCCTCAAACATGGACACATAGAATGGGTTCCTGGAAAAATTGAATGGAATATCATTCCATAGAAGGCATCTACCCACAATTTTGTCTGCTTCTTCTTTCTCTTTTATTTTCAACATGGACCTGATAGACGGTTGTGCACCGGGTGTGGATCTTGACACAAAAAATGGTGATGTTGTTGTAGGCATTACAGACTGTGAGGAGTGGATCTCACTAGACTCCACTCCCACTGCCCCAAGAGTGTGTGTGCTTGACTTGGATCTTGAAGCGATTTCTTTTTTCTTGGCTTCTGCGTACTTTTTGTTTTCTGCATAGTCTTCAAGTGCTTTTGTGGCCTTCACAACGAGTTCTGGGCTTGAATTGGGACAAATACCCAACTCGTGCCCTGGAATTTTTGCAAGGTGGTATTTTAGCCTGTATACCCCACCAGTCATTCTTTTCACACATAGATTGCATGAGAGAATTTGTTGATTCCCTGGATTAACGGGCTCACCATACTCCCATAATGGATCCAATGACTTTGGCATATTTAATATGGAAAAATATGAACCTAGGGAAAAAAACGTTTTTTAGCATGTGTTATTGCTGAAAAAATGAAAATTTAAAAATTAGAGATAAATCAATGATGTATCTAGCATTCAAACTTGGTTTTGAACCCGAAAAACACACGAATTTTTTTTAACTAATTTACATTGACCTAGGGAAAGAAAATCCAAAAAACGTTTTTGGGCATACATGGCAAGAAAGAAAATCACATAACAGTGGCAAAAAATGGTTTTTGATCCATCAAAAATCTATTTTGAAGATGTAAAACTCATTGCCACTGAAAACCTATTAAAATCTATGGTGAAAAAATGAGAAATAATGGGCAAACGTTTTTACTTACCTCCAAATGAAAAAACTGTGAAGTGGACTAAAAATTCCAATGCCAAATCCACAAATCTGACCCTTGAATCCACAAAATCCCAATGGCAAACTCTTCCTTGGTTGGTTGGATGGCTTGGCTCTCCTCTTTGGAGAAATGTCAAAATAAAACCAAAAAAACCCGTTGTGGATCACTTAAACCGGTGATTTTTTCAGCAGGGTAATTTATTCCCTTCGACTCGCGATTTTTCCCAAAAAATCACCCGATTTTTCCTGCAAATTTTTGACGATTTAGCGTTTGCTTTATCAAATCATGATTTATCGCGATTTAGAGTTTGCTTTATCAAATCGCGACTTATCGCGATTTTGGCGTTTTTTGGTGATTTTTGTAATAGAGGGTAATATACATTAGACACTAGACTTAGATTTTCCAAGCTAAGGCCTAACCATCACACTCTAGCTTTGGAGGAAATGAGTGAAAAAACTCAAAAATTATAACTTGCTTTAGAATTAAATTCAAGCAAGAAATAATTAATAAGTAAAAAAACACTCTAGAGTTATGTACTCATGATCAAGTCTTAGGAGGCTAAGCCTTTTACAAAATTCATCATACTAGACACATCTTATTACAATGCCCCACAAGGGATGGAAATGTGGTATAGCAGAAGTAAATAAAAATTGGCCATATTGGCCAGCTGGACTTGTGAACACTAAATTTTGAGCAACTGCTTGCTCAATCTTTGGGGGTCAACTGCAAGTCCATCCTAGTGCAACTTGGTGGGTAACATGACCACTTGTCCCCACAATATTTGCATTTGCCCTCCCTTCATCGTTGGGCTTCCAAACTATAATTATTCTCCTCTTAGATTGAATGAAGGATATTTTGAATTTCCAAAATCTGTGGTTTGGGGTGGCTTTCGCCTTGAATAAACTTGGTCAAAGTTTTTTCGAGATGACCTTTTTAAGCTATACTAGATGATTCTTGCCTATGTCTAGCCTTGTCAATGGTTGTGATGTTATGCATTTCTAATTCATCCCTTATGTATGCCTTCAATCTGTGCATGCAAGTCTGGAGTAGTTGATCTTTTGATAACTCGGGTACTTGTGTTGCCAAAGCTTCCCATTCATGAGTGTATTCATCTACATCACCTTTTTGTTGTATTCTAGTATTTTTGCAAAGAATTCCTTCTCTGTTACACCTTGAAACCTCTTAAAGAAATCGGTTTTGAATGTCCCGACTATAGGAGCACACCTTAGTCACAGACTTCCACCACATGTACCAATTATAAGCGTTACCTTCAAGCTACATGGCGGCGTATTTGATTTTTTCATCATCGAATTAAGCATTATGTATGTCAAAGTGTTCTTCTACCTTGTTAATCCAAGCCACACTTTGCTTTTCATCTCTATCAAATTTTGGTAACTCTAGTTTTACTCTTATCTAGTACCTATATATTCATTGAGTGGGATAGGGTGGTGGTTGGTTGGCGATCTGGAAGCCATTGGAAGACATGCTTAGTTGAGGATCTGATATACTTGGAGAACTCCGGTTAGTTGTACTTGAAGACTTCAGTTGTGGGCTAGTTGTATGAGTGGAATTTGTGTTGCCAGACAATTCCTTGTCCTTGATGAGTCTCTCTAGTCTATCGATTGTTGACTCTAGATCTTGTTTCATATCTTGTTTCAACTTATCCATGCCTTGTTGCATTTCAACCCTGATGTCTATAACAAGTTTCTGCTTGAGACTCCGTGTTAATTCTTGTTTTAGATCGACATTTTTTTGTCTAATCTCTTCCTTTAGATCTTCCTAGTTTTTATCCATTTTTTCCTCGAGTTCTTCTAATTCCATCTGTATCATCTCTCTAGTTTCTCAATCCTAGAATTCACATCTACTATTGTTCTGGTTACGGGAGTGTTTTTTTAATCAATCTTGACTGAAATAGTTTGTTGTACGGCCTTATAATCTCCTAAATTTTTGAGTTGTATGGTTGATTAGATGCTTGATGTAAGAAACTCGTACATAATTATTTAATTCCACTATACAGACTTGCTCGTACGATCTATCTTTTATTTTTAGACTGTACGGTTGCATAGTCAAATTGTACGGCTGCAGTACAGAAAATCTATACAAATGTGGGTGGAAAGAGTACAACCAATGACAGACAGAGTATGAATGGCAGCGAGTACAGATTTGGGTTGTACGACTGTGAGAAGAACAGTGCCAACGACAAAGGACTGGTCCTGTACGACAGTGACTACATAGGAATGTACAACTGTATGTTGAACTTGATTGATATGACGACGAGTGTATGACTACTCTTATACCAAAGAAGCTAAAACACCTCGACTTAAATTAGATATATACCCAGAAAAAAATAGAAATGTATGATTAAAAAACAATGAGTGATTAATTGATAGATGATTTACATTTGAATAGGCACCGAATATAGATATAGCATAAGGGGTGCTTCTTAATGATAGGGGATGACTTTTAAGTCACACTTATTTATTTATCCTTCATTATTTAATTGTGTATTATTATGTTATATTTATTATGGTATGAGTTATATATATGTACATAACAAAAAGGTCAAAGAAACATTCAACAAGAGGGCTTGTATGAGGATTTTGCACAAGGGTGATCTAGTTCCTATGTGGGATAAAAAGAAATAGGAACCAAAAAACATGGCAAGTTTGGTAGCTTATGGTTGGGTCCCTAGTACCTACAGTGTTGAAGATGTCTCAGGCACAAATTATTTCTACCTCAGTCACCTGGATGGAGAGAATGTAGTGTTCCTTAACCCTTAAACTTGAAACACGCACCAAGTAATACAGAGATAATAAGTGTAGAAAACCAGATACAGGAGGCAGTGAGATAAAAGATGCAAATTAAACCCTTGTATTAATGATATTCAAAATAAAGAAAGCAATGTTCACTTGCCTCTTAAGGCGGGGCAACCTTTCATTGAGCAAAGCTCCAAATACAACAATACTCAACAAAACCTAATTAGTTGAGCATAGCCTCCTAGAACCTTAAATAGATATTCCAATAGAAAAACCCTAACTACTTGTGGTCCAATCATGAATGAGTGTCAATCACCTCATGGGCCTTATTTAATAAAGAGGACCATTTTACATTAAATAACTATCCACTACTATATAATGGGCTTTATTCAAAGAAGATGGCCACATACAATAATTAACTAACTCCTAGATAGCCTATGTTAGGGAGGTTAGGGTAGACCCTAACATGCCCTCCCCCTTCAAAAGTAGCATTGTCCTCAAGGTTGGAGGTGAGGAAATTGTTGCAGAATCATTTTCGGTTACAATGGGGCATCTTTTGGCTGCATATATTTCCACTGGATCAACATTTCTCAAAGCATATGTTGGCGCAATTGACGTTCTCAACTATCCAATATTGCTTCAGCTGGAGCCTGATGGAGCCTTCTTCATCAAGTTCTAGCAAGTTGGTTTGCACCTTGCAATTTCATTCTACTACCTTCTTCAAACAAGACACATGAAAGACTAATGAATCTTGGAGTGAGATAGAAGAGCTAGCTTGTAAACAACTTGTCCAATGTGCTAAGTGATCATATAGGTTCCATAGAACTTTGGTGCTAGCTTCTAGTGGATTTTAGCTTTAAGGTAATGTTTGTTTATAGGGTTGAAGACGAAGAAACACCTAATGCCTTTCTGCAAAAGAGAGCTCTGAGCGATGCTAGTCAACTCGTTCTTTCATTCTATTTTGAGCCATAACCAAATTGTCCTTAAGTGTGTGAAGAATAGCTTCTCTAGTGTGAAGTATGTTATCCACTGCATGAACCTTGGAGGTGCCTAGTGAATAGGAGGCCACTGACAAGGGTTTTTGGCCATAAACATCTTCATATGGTGTCATTTTGGTAGCTCCATGATAAGTGGTATTGTACCACCATTTTGCAAGGGGAAGCCATTGTGCCCATTAGTGTGGCTTTTTAGAAGCGAAGCATCTCAAATATATTTCTTACCACTTGTTGACCACTTCTATTTGGCCATCTGTTTGTGGATGATATGTCTTGCTCATGTTTAACTGGGTACCCTGAAGTTTAAACTATTCTTGCCAAAACCTGCCAGTGAAGGTGGGGTCTTGATCGAAGACAATGGAAGTGGGCATGCCATGTAACTTAAAAATCCGATCCATGAAGACTAGGGCTACTAAGGAAGGCGTAAATGGATGCGATAAGGCACAAAAATGAGCATATTTGGACAAACGGTCGACTACCACCGTGATCAGTAATTTCTTACCCACTTTTGGGAATCCCATGATAAAATCCATAGAGATGTCAGTCCATATCTGTGTTGGGATCGATAAAGGTTGCAATGCCCCTAGCGTCTTCATTGTCTCACCCTTGTATATTTGGCAAGTATCACAGGCCGCTACAAATTCTTGGATGTTTGTTTTCATGCCCTCCCAGAAAAACGAGCGCTTAGCTCTTTCATAGGCTTTATGAAAGTCGGAGTGGCCCACTATAGGTGAGAAATGCAACTCCTCTAAGACCTTTTTTTTTAAGGAAAAAATCTTTATCAAAACAATGCACCCTTTATATCTTAATGTATATTGCTGCCATGTATACCATTTAGGAGGGTTGGGATCTTCCTGAAGCCTTTGGATGAGTTCAACTATAGAGTCATTTGCCAGCCATTCTCTACGAGCTTTCTCTAACCAACCTAGAACGGGTAAGGATAAGGCAAAGGGGGATCCACCCTCCTCAAATTGCCTGGATAAGGGATCAACCACCACATTTTCTTTACCCTTCTTATATAAAATCTCATAATCATACCCCAACATTTTAGTTACCCACTTATGCTGCTCTAGTTAGGATAACCTTTGTTCTAGGAAATACTTCAAACTATGATGGTCAGTCTTGATCTGGAAACGCCTCCCCATGAGATATGGGCGCCAGGTCTCCATTGCATGAAGGATGGCCATCATCTCTTTCTCATAGGTTGATTTTCCCAAATTGTGATCACATAACTGCTTATTGGTGAATGCCAAGGGGCACCCTTCTTGCCTTAAGACTGCTCCAAGACCTTTACTTGAGGCATCACATTCCAAGACAAAAGTCTTAGTAAAATATGGCACTGCTAATACTAGAGATCAGATGTAAGACCCTTGAGGTTATGTTTCCGCCCTTCCTTAGTGAAGCTCATGTATCAATCCTTGAAATCCATGGTGACAAGTCACAAAGTGCATAACCATTATGCCTCAAGAACTATATCGCAATTGCCCATGTCAATAGTAAACATGTGAGTTTTGAGATGATATTTGCCAATCCGCAGTTTCACATTTTACATCTGCCCCCACATTTCATCGTACCACCATAGGCTATCATAATTTGAAAATTAGATATGGGATGGACATTGTTATTGCACAGTTTGTAGAAGGGATAAAAGCTTGAGGTTTAAGGGTCAAACTAGCATAACAGGAACCAATCCCACCCAATGTCACCACAATGGGATGGTTCTTTCTCTTTAGGGTGGTAAGGCCCAGGGGAGACGTCGCTGGTGACCTGGGGTTTTGAGAAGGCAAAAGGATAATAAGATAAAGTAGTTATTCCCCCCTCACAAGTCACCACCGAGCAGATAGTTCGGCCAAAGGCCAATGATAAAGTAAAACCCCCCAATGAGATACTTGCTTGGGACAAAGCAACAACAAATAATATATGCAAGCTATTTCAATGGGTTAGTACTTTATATAAATAGATGACTATCTGAATAACATATAAGCAATTTGGCAATAAATGTTGACGAAGTCAATGTTTATCAATAGCAATGAAAATTATATCACTTCACCAGTAAATATTTGAACAATATGGCATTCAATATAACCAATCAACACTTCATTCAATAAATGCCTTAAATCACAATTCAATTTGCTTATAGAGTGAAACGTTAGCTGCACAAATGATATAATATCCAAGGATGACGACAGCACTTAGGGTTAGCAGGTTAGTTAAGGCTAGGGTTAGTGTAGTTAGGGTTTTGATTCAAAGGTTTTGAGAGTAGTTTTGACAAAGGTCTCTTCAGCGCATGAGGTCTCTCTAGATCAGTGCCTTACTTTTAATGGAGTCAAAAAGTGGAAGACGCAAGAGCTGAAGGAGGCAACGGCTAAGGACTAGAGGGAGGGACTTTGAGGTGTTGTAGAAGCAAGGCCCCAAAGTCTAAACCCTAGGAGAGAGATTCACTTCAGTGTAGATGAACTAGGCCTTGGTGATCTCTCCTCCTTCCTTAGCTCAATGGCAAAAAATGGCTAGCATGAAAGATAAAGTGAGACAAGAGGGTTTGATAAGACAAAGTGTTGCAGCAACAAGGCTTCACCAGCAAACCCTAGAAAAATCAGCCCCAAAGTGTAGAAACCTTAGGCTTCAAGGCATCTCTTTCTTCTCAGCTTCTAAGAGGTACGGCTAGGGAAGAAGAAATAGAAGTGTAGCTATGGCTAGGCTCTTTCTTTCCTCAACAATGGCTGAAAAATCTCTCTTAATGGGGACATGAGACAAGGACCTACTTGTGTGCTTGTCACCTAGGCTTTTGTTCAGCAAATCATAAACATATGCAAGAAATTAAACTACAACCATTCATTCAAGAAGTTTTGCAGAAAAATACTTACAATTCACCAAGAATAAGCAATGCAAACCCTAGTTGTAACACCTTCCATTAAGAGAGAAGCCAAAACATGCCAAAATAGTCCTCCTTCAATAAGTGCGCATCACTAAATCAACCAATAACCCAAGAGAGGGCGCAAACTTCAGACCTCCTTATGGAGTGAATGATTTGTCATGAAAAATGAAGGTAAAAATCCCTCATTTATACAGTATCATGACATAATTTTACATTTTAGGTCATGTAAAAGGCCGACAAGGCCAAAATACCAAATCATATTGTTTTTACATTAAATTGTTAAACTAAGGCCCTAATCAAGCTGAAAAGAAGTAATAATTCCCCTCAAAGGAGACGTCAGTCCCTTCTAGGGCAAATGGGGCATCCTGGAGCAAAACGTTAACCCTCCTTGGGCTTCTCCAACCTGCCACACATGCCATTGCTGCCTAGTCTGCCTCCCAAGACGTCCATGATGTTGGATGACGTCATGGTCAAGATGGTGACGTCCTAGGCCTCCCAAGGCCAATGTTCCACTGAAAAAGGGTCATCCCCCCTAGGTCAGGCTATGTCAGGGTACCTCTGGTGGAACATCCTCTTCTCCTCCGGTGCAAAACCCCTGATCCATCTCTATCCTATCTCTGCCCCCCTAATGGAGTCTCAGAATCCACCTGATGGGCTCTTCAACCCCACGGAGGTCTGAACTGATCATCTCCCCATGTGTACCAGTCCAAAATTGTACCTGTCCGTCGTGCATGGTCCTGCACATCAAAAGCTACGCCCTCCATGGGCTCATCAGTCACAGGGATCATAGCAATGTCAATCACATTTCATCATCAATATTATTAAACATATGCATAAAATCCCTAATACATCAGCTAAAATCTCAAAGACGTTACACCAGCCTACAATACAAGTTTTGGAGAAAGAGACAAAGCATCCTATTGGGCTAGTGTCCACAGAAGAAGGAAAGTTCCCGGAAGAGACCTCATCCAAGCCATGTAAGTGGGTGATGTGGTCAAGGGATGTCCAAACATGTGGGTGCAGTGAGGGCCAAGGATGCAAAAAAAATGTTACCAGTGGGTGCCTTTGTAGAAGGCGAGTCGTACCTATCATGGATGCATTTTTTCCAAGCCCACTCTTGCCTTTTATTCTTTTATTTCTTTTTTGTTTAAGAGCTAATCAGGGGACACTGCCCTGGCGTGGTGACCAGTGGTGACAATGTTACCCACAAGTATTTTCACAGAAATGAGAAGGTTGGCTCATGATGAGACCCCCTTTCCCTTGGCCATGCAACCAAGAGTCACTACCCTGACGTGGTGACCAGCTAATGGCAATGTCATACTGTTAGATACCCATGGACCTAATAGGTTGGCTCGTGATGAGACCCCCTATCCTCTGGTTAGGCCTTGCTTTATTATTTTTTTCGGGTCCCTCTTGTTTCTTGCTGAGAAGCTTTTTATTGTTTTCTCAGGGATCCGTGGGCAAAGCATCTCGAGGTTTCATTTTTAGGCTTTTATCTTTTACCAGCTTGCTTTTACCTTTTGGGCCTTTAACCCCTTCTTCCCACGAGATAAGGTGCAATCCTGAAAATAGGTCAACCCAATGTCTGGACAAGTGGAGTGGGATAGGCGAGCGGGAAACAAGATGGAAAAGTGGTGTTATGATGGGAGCGGACGATGCCTTTTCAAAAATTCCCCCCAGTGGCAAACCAAAACCTACAGACACAAGCTTGCTAGGGCACCCTGTCAATCCCCCAACACATGGTCAAGTGGGCAAGTGTAAGATCCAAGCAATTGTTAGAAATAAAAGGAATCAAATGCATATATTCAATGGTTTTGATGATCAAAGTGACACATACCATGATACCTGAACTAATTACCTCATGGAGCAAGAACCTTCTCCGACACAGGACCAAGCTGATGGTGGTGGATGTTGTTGCTGCTGACACGACAAAGATGATGGAAGAAAGAAAAGGTGGGCCCTCCAGGGCCATGCTAAAGACCATCCTGCTCTCGGTACTTCATGTCTAGGACCTGTGGGCCTCAAGACATGTTCTCCTATTTATCCCTGAAAGTGGGGGATAACAGACATAAGAATGGGTTTCTTGTGCCATTCTCTATGAATAAAATTCTAGGTGCTATCACTATCAATCAACACAATCACTTGGCAATGCTTGATGTAGCCAATCAGTTTCAAGGTTTGTGGTGCCGAGAAACTTGATAGGGCATGGGGAGAAATTTGGGGTTCCACGCAAGGAGCTTGCATGGGAGATTCACCTTCCATGGGAGGGTTGGTGTCCTCCAAGTTTGGTTCAGTAATATCTTCAGCAACAATGTCTTTTGAGTAATCTTGTGGAGATACATCCATTTGAAACATTTTTTGTCTATTACATTTGTGCCTTTTGAAATACCACTCATCACAATTATAGCAAAGGTTGAGGCATTAGCTTTCTGCCATCTCTTTGAGAGACAACTTTTGGATTCTTAATGGCCGAGAGATGGAGGAGCTCGAGGTAGTGGCCATGGGAGGGCCAATGCGAGTAGTGAATGAGGATCTTTTGGTTTGGGTATTGATCACCATCTCAACATCTTTAGCTCTGTCTCAAGATTCCAACCATGTGTTTTGGTGTTGCATCATGACATGCGCTCTAATAGTCTCCTTAAGACCATTGATGAAACATTCTTTGAAAAAGGAATCAAATAGGCCTTCTGTGCAGATTGCTAACTGCTCAAAAGCTGCAATATAGTCAATGATTGTGCCTATTTGGCATAATTTTGTCAATCGGCCTAGATAGTGAGTGTCACATTCAAAATGAGCATAAAGGAATTTTACAAACTGGGTCCAAGCAATGTAGCGTCCATAAGATTTCTTATACCATTGCCAACGTTCTGCATCCAAATATAAGACTCCCACTTTTAGTTTCTGTAAGTCATCAGTAATGCCATGGAGAAAGAAATAGTATACCATTTGGGTAACCCAACCAGAGGGATCAAAACCATCAAACTTGTTCATGTCGACCTTGGGAAAGTGATGCCACAAATTGTGATCTTGAAAGGGTGGGAGATGGGAATCTTGGAGAGAACGCAAGTGTCATGTTTTGCATGTGTTGAGTACTCCTCCTTGGTTGGATCAATGTGTGGATTTGGCATCTTTATACCCAAGTGTCAACATATAGATCCCAACAGATGTAGGAGCTCGTGATGTTGGTTTTCAACCTTTACGGAAAGCTCGTTGAATGAAGACTCGGGTTAGAAACCTTGGTGTCAAGTTGTTGGTACTTGGTCATGAGGTTGGTTATCAGTGGCTACCATGCTACTAGTATGGACCATGGGACCACTTAAGACCCTGTCAAAAAGTTAAACCTGTCTTAGCTCACTACAATTGGTGGTTTAAGAGGAGTCTTTTGAGATATACCCCTAACAATGTATTGTCGGGTCAACAAAAAAACGTTACTCAAGAGATATACCCTGCAATCAGCACAGCGCAAGGAATATTATGAGATATGTTTCCCACACTACTATGGGAGTAATACTCCCTGTTGATTATTACTGCAGTGACAAAATCTCCAAATTCCTTCTGTATGCAAAGATGTACGGATTTTGCTAGCTGACTGCATAAGCTAAGGTTTGCAAGGTCCTAGAGACAAAGAAGTGTCAAGTGCTATAACTTTCTAATATACTTGCGAGGTCCAACAATAGTACCGATCCCAAATCTCAAGGCACTAACTAAGGAGGCTCAACCATTCCCTTAGCCATATTACCCGACAACCCAAGTACTAGAGAGTGATCTCCCTGAGTGTTGTTCTTGGTGTACTACAACAACAAGATGGTCGATCAGTTTATCTAGAGTTGGTTTCGGGTATACCTAGGGGAAATCTGATATACCCATGTTAATGTTTATGCCATTATTATAGTTCTTTGCATTTCAATAGATAAGAGCATCATAAGAACAAGATCACTGAGAAATACACATTCACAAGAGACACAGCATTTATCCTGGGAAACCCTCTATGGGAAGAAAACCCAGCAAAAACTTCCTTATCATAAATAGCTTATACAATGTTCAAGAGATAACTCAAACCAATACAGATAGTCCTCTCCAAGAGATGCGCCACTCTTCTTCTCCTCTCTCCAACTGGTAATTGCAGCTTGCCTCATAAGAGAATGAGCAAGTGAGTTGTGTGTGTTTGAAGTGAGGCGCTAGCCTCTTATTTATACAAGACTGGCACGTGTGAAAGGTCACAACTGGCAGGGTCGACCTCTCACTCTTGGTGGGTAAACCCACCTTTAATTAATTCTGGGTCTTCCATAATAACTGTTGGGGCCGACTTCTTATTCTGCACTTTGTAATTGTCCGATGACCAATCCGCAAAAGGGGATTTGGTCCTTATACAATTACCGACATGATTAATCCTCAATGGGGATTAATCCAATAACAATAATAATAATAATGACATGATTAATCCTCAATGGGGATTTAATCCAATAATAAAAAATAATCAGAATGTTCTTCGCAGTCACATTATTTCAACAGTCCCCCTTAACAAGAAGGGCATTCTTCATCAGCATCAGGCGAGAGAGGTCTGCATCATCAATGGCATCTGGAGGACAGTATCGTCAATATCATCTTGAAACATTGTCTAGCACATTTACGAGTCATCGGAAGTTTTCTTCATTAGCAGCATCATCATTCTCGAAAGAATGCTATCATCATTTGCATCAAATATGTATTAGTAAAAATGATACCTCATCACAGCACTAAGCTGGCACATCACAGTACTGCACTAGCTCAATGTCACAGTGGTTAAGCTGGTAGCTCAGTGTCAGTCACATCTTGCTTTACGTCTAACAAGTAGGTCAGAAGCAAGTAATATCATCATCTCCCTTTACGTCTAACAACTAGGTCAGAAGCGAGGAATCACAGCGTCATGCTTTACGTCTAACAACTAGGTCAGAAGCATGACTCATCTTGCTTTACGTCTAACAACGAGGTCAGAAGCAAGGAACACATCAACATCTCGCTTTAC